>LR778289.1:40933481-40995176 GCA_902810595.1 Coregonus sp. 'balchen' | reverse complement strand
CCCTCCAACCTCCATACGTACTTACTATCCACTTGGAAAGTACGCATGGCTTTACCAAACGTGTGTTCCCACAGCTCTTGGAGTGGATCCGTCGAATGACCCCCTGGCTAGAGAACAAGTCCCCAGAGAAGACCATGGCTGCTATGCGGGGTAAAATGGAGGACTTCAGAGACTACCGTAGACAACACAAACCCCCCAAGGTGCAGGAGAAGTGTCAGCTGGAGATCAGCTTCAACACCCTGCAGACCAAGCTGAGGATCTCCAACCGGCCCGCCTTCATGCCCTCTGAGGGACGCATGGTGTCAGTGAGTCAGACACACACACACACACACACACGCACACACACACGCACACACACACACACATACACACACGCACACACACACACACACACGCTCACACACACACACACACGCACCCACCCACCCACACACAGAGACCTTCCTGCCCTCTGAGGGTCTTGGTGAGTAGAGGAGACCCAGAGGAAGTTCCAGGCAACACATCCCAGAGGTCAGAGATCTTATTGATTTCATTTATCTCATATTCATGTATTCATGGAAAGTATTCAGACCCATTGAATATTTCCACATTTTGTTACGTTACAGCCTTATTCGAAAATGGATTAAATGAAATTTTTCCTCATCAATCTACACACAATACCCCAAAATGACAAAGCGAAAACAAGTTTTTAGAGATTTTTGCTAATTTATTAAAAATAAACAACAGAAATACCTTATTTACATAAGTATTCAGACCCTTTGCTATGACACTCGAAATTGCATCCTGTTTCCATTGATCATTCTTGAGATGTTTCTACAACTTGATTGGAGTCCACCTGTGGTAAATTCAATTGATTGGACATGATTTGGAAAGGCACACACCTGTCTATACAAGGTCCCACAGTTGATAGTGCATGTCAGAGCAACAACCAAGCCATGAGGTTGAAGGAATTGTCCATAGAGTTCCGAGACAGGATTGTGTTGAGGTACAGATCTGGGGAAGGGTACCAAAACATTTCTGCAGCATTGAAGATCCCCAAGAACACAGTGGCCTCCATCATTCTTATATGGAAGAAGTTTGGAACCACCAAGACTCTTCCTAGAGCTGGCCGCCCGGCCAAACTGAGCAATCGGGGGAGAAGGGCCTTGCAAGAACCCGATGGTCACTCTGACAGAGCTCCAGAGTTCCTCTGTGGAGATGGGAGAACCTTCCAGAAGGACAACCATCTCTGCAGCACTCCACCAATCAGGCCTTTATGGTAGAGTGGCCAGACGGAAGCCACTCCTCAGTAAAAGGCACATGACAGCCCACTTGGAGTTTGCCAAAAGGCACCTAAAGACTCAGACCATGAGAAACAAGATTCTCTGGTCTGATGAACCAAGATTGAACTCTTTGGCCTGAATGCCAAGCGTCACATCTGGAGGAAACCTGGCACCATCCCTACGGCGAAGCATGGTGGTGGCAGCATCATGCTGTGGGGATGTTTTTCAGCAGCAGGGCCTGGGACACTAGTCAGGATCGAGGGAAAGATGAACGGAGCAAAGTACAGAGAGATCCTTGATGAAAACCTGCTCCAAAGCGCTCAGGACCTCAGACTGGGGTGAAGGTTCACCTTCCAACAGGACAACGACCCTAAGCACACAGCCAAGACAACGCAGGAGTGGCTTCGGGACAAGTCTCTGAATGTCATTGAGTGGCCCAGCCAGAGCCCGGACTTGAACCCGTTCGAACATCTCTGGAGAGACGTGAAAATAACTGTGCAGCAACTCTCCCCATCCAACCTGACAGAGCTTGAGAGGATCTGCAGAGAAGAATGGGAGAAACTCCCCAAATACATCATACCCAAGAAGACTTGAGGCTGTAATCGCTGCCAAAGGTGCTTCAACAAAGTACTGAGTAAAGGGTCTGAATACTGATGTAAATGTAATATTTCAGTTTTTTATTTTTTATAAATTTGCAAAAAGTTCTAAAAACCTGTTTTTGCTTTGTCATTATGGGGTATTGTGTGTAGGAAAAAAAAACAATTTAATCCATTTTACAATAAGGCTGTAAAGTAACAAAATGTGAGAAAAGTCAAGGGGTCTGAATACTTTCCGAATGCACTGTATAGTTGACCCTAGCCTTGATTATTAGCTGAGTGATCAACGTCCCTTGGAAGGATGGCATTGTGAGACTTCGTTTATATTAGCTGAGTGATCAACGTCCCTTGGAAGGATGGCATTGTGAGACTACGTTTACCCCCCCCACAGTTTTTCACAATGTCTGTAATCTTTAACCCCAAAAAAAGACAGTTCCCTGGTGAAGTATAGCCACGTCCTGTATCTTCCAACCTCTGTGTTTCCCAGGACACCACCATGGACAGACCTGGAGAAGGTAGAGAACGGCTAGGAGGAGGTTCTTACTGTATTGTTATACTGTATCCTGTGTGTGTGTGTGTGTGTGTGTGTGTGTGTGTGTGTCTGTGTGTGTGTGTCTGGTGTGTGTGTGTGTGTGTGTGTGTGTGTGTGTGTGTGTGTGTGTGTGTGTGTGTGTGTGTGTGTGTGTGGTGTGTGTGTGTGTGTGTCTGTGTGTGTGTGCGTAGGACATCACCAGTGCGTGGACGGGCCTGGAGCAGGCAGAGAAGGGCTATGAGGAGTGGCTGATGAGTGAGACCAGGAGGCTGGAGCGTCTCAACCACCTGGCTGAGAAGTTCCAGATGAAGGCTGCTACCCACCAGGACTGGTCTGTAGGTCCGTCTGTTCTCTCTCTATTCCAGGGGTTCTCTAACCTCTCCTTGGGACCTCCAGACGTTTTCACTATTTAGTTGTATTCCCTGAACTATCTCACCTGATTGACCTAGTGAAGGGCTTGACGATTAAGTCGACAAGTTGAATCAGGTGAGCTAGCTGTGGAATAGTTAAATACATGGAACGGCTGGGGGTCGGTTGGGGGTCGTTTGGGGGTCGGCTGGGGGTCACAGAGAAGAGGTTTGAGAACCACTTCTCTATTGGGGCGGCGCACAATTGGCCCAGCGTCGTCCAGGGTAGGGGAGGGAATGGCCGGCAGGGATGTAGCTCAGTTGGTAGAGCATGGCGTTTGCAACGGCAGGGTTGTGGGTTCGATTCCCACGGGGGGCTAGTATGATTATTATTTTTATTTTTTTATAAAATAAATGTATGCACTCACTAACTGCTCTGGATAAGAGCGTCTGCTAAATGACTAAAATGTAAATGTATTGAATTAGTACAATATTCTGTACATGAACATCGCTCCAGCAGTACCATCCTGAGATGTCCTGTGCTCAAGATGGGAGACCATTTCCTGAATAAGGACAATAAAATAAACTGAACTGAATTGATCAGATCTGTCTTTAGAAATGCACATAGATTATCTATCAAAATAGATCCATTCCTAACGGTGATCAGTGATTTTGATGATGTGTTTGTCTAGGTAAGGACAGCGTCCTGTCTCATAAGGACTACGAGTCCTGCTCTCTGACGGAGGTGAGAGCTCTGCTCAGGAAACATGAGGCTTTTGAGAGTGACCTGGCCGCTCACCAAGACAGAGTGGAACAGATCGCTGCCATCGCACAGGAGTTAAAGTAAGGGGGGGAGGGAGTGGGGGGGGTGGGGGGGTTGAGAGTGACCTGGCCACTCACCAGGACAGACTGGAACAGATCGCTGCCATTGCACAGGAACTCAACTAGTCCCTGCCCCACAGTTTTTCCCAGTCAGCCCACACCTAGCCCACAATCGGTCCACAGTCACCCCACAGTCAGCCCACACCAAGCCCACAATCGGTTCACAGTCAACCCATAGTCAGCCCAAACCTAGCCCACAATCGGTCCACAGTCACCCCACAGTCAGCCCAAACCTAGCCCACAATCGGTCCACAGTCAACCCACACCAAGCACACAATCGGTCCACAGTCACCCCACAGTCAGCCCACACCTAGCCCACAATCGGTCCACAGTCACCCCACAGTCAGCCCACACCTAGCCCACAATCGGTCCACAGTCACCCCACAAACCCGGGCCTACAGCTGGCCAACAGTCAGCACACAACCGGCCCAGGCTAATGTTATGTAGATTGACAGGTATTGCTGTTGTGGTTGTCAGTTCTGAGCAGGTAGTCAGTAGGAGGCTGATTCTCTGGTCCGCTTGTCTGGACTTCTGTTGTGCTGTATGGACTCCATCTAGTGGCTGAAGGCAGTCTGGGCAAGGCCACTGACAGACTGTAACCTACTGGCAGACACAGAATCCTCACTGTTGCTGCCAAAGTTCAACCACCCTAAAGGAAACATTTGCCCCTCGTGTAAACTCTTGTAAAGTTAAAAGCACCACCAACCAGTCCAGAGGTCAGTGTGTCTTTGCATTGAGAACAGTCCATTGTTCTAAATTTGGGTTTGAATGACACTGAACAGCACCTGCCACTTTCCCTCTGCACCAGCACTGGTTGTCCTGCCTGCCTGTGTGTGTGTGTGTGTGTGTGTATTTGTCTGTGTGTATGTGCCTGTGTCCACCATTGTGTGTGTGCGTAGTTGGCAGATAGAGTTATGATGGGGTGATCCTCCTCACCTCTCTCCCCAGTCTCCTGTATATATTACAACCTCTCTCTAGAGGATCTATATATCTATGATATGTCTCCTACTCGATCATACTAGTCTCTCTCGATATCTCTCTCTCTCTCTCTCGTCTCACTGGAACACTGTGGTCTTTCACCATAGTTAGATAAGGAGTTTATCAAAATTGGGGTGTGGTTTTGAATTTCTTGTGGATAGCGTAATCGGGGAAAGATGGGTATATAAATATGGTAATAAATTTGGAATTGATATATATAATATATCTAGTAGAGATAGAGATAGAGAGAGATAGCAGATGATAGTAAGATCTATATAATATAAGAGATATATAGGTATATCTTGTACTATAGTAAAGCTATGAGTCTAGTGATAAGCGGAGATATAGAGATATATAATATATCTATCTATCTCCCTAATCTAATATAATCTATCTATATAACAAGTATAATGTTATATATTAAAATATCTCCAACAGTCAAATGCATGAAAGAAATTGATATATATATATTCCCCCTGCCATTATTGGACAGCCCCTGTTCTAGAACGCGGGCCAACCTGTGTTCTTCACGTGTCACAGTTGAAGGACTCTGATGTCATTCATCAGACCAGAGCAACCTCCTGTCACCACGTGTCTTTCCACTGACACTATTTGTGTTCATCTTGGTTCTTTCAAAAAAACACATCATTACACAAGGCATCACTTTTACTAAAATCATGTAAAATGCTAAATGTGAAGTGTCCCTTTAAATACACGTCGTCAGGAATCAGTAATGACATCTAAAGTCCTACTTTCCTGAATTCTGTTTGTAAATTTGTACAAACGTGGACTGAATTTTCCACAGGCTGTGTTGCAAGCCTGTCTGAGGGGAGATTCCCAACAGAGGTTAATATTGACTGAGATAACACTGTTAGTCCTTCTGCAGTACTAACTAAGGGATGACCTTTCACCTTCTTAAATGCTGTGATCCCATTGGCTGTTAGACACCAAATAAGATAAATGGCTATGACCCCCATGACTCAGATACATGGCAGTGAACGAGAAACCACACAACACAGGAAACACACACAAACAAAAAACACAAAGACAAACCCCAAAAAAAAAAAACAAACACAACAAACAACACAAACACACAAAACAAGACACAGACAAAAAAACACACACAAACACACAACACCAAAAAAGACACACACAGAAACAACAACACAAAAAACAACACAAACAACAACACACAAACAACACACAAAGACACACACACACACACACACAGAAAACCCAAGAAACACACACACACACACACAACACACACACACAGACAGAACACACACAAAAACAACACAACACACACACACACACACAGAAACACACACACACAACAAAAACACACACAAACAGACAAAACACACACACAACACAAACAACACACACACACAGACAGACAGACAGACACACACAAAACACACAACACAGACACACCACACCACACACACACACACACACAACCCCACAAACAGACAGACACACACACACACACAGAAAAGACACACACAACACACACACACACCAACACACACACACCAGACACACACAACACCAACACACACACAGAACCAACACACAACACAAAACCACCAACAGACAGAAGAAAAAAACACACAACCCACACACACACACCAGACACAAAACACACACACACACACACCACACACACACACACACCGACACAACAACACACACACACACAAAACAGACACAACACACACACAACACAAAACACACACACACACACACACACACAGACAGACACACAAAAACACAACACCAACACACACAACCACACACACACAGACAGAACAACACACACACACAGACACACACACACACACAAACACACACAAAGAAGACCACACACATCACACAACACACACCACAACACACAGACAACACACACACAACACCACACACACACAAAAACACAAACAAAAAACACACACACACACACAAAACACACACACACACACAGAGACAGAACACACACACACACACACACAGACACAGGACACAGCACAGACAAGACAACAGACACAGACACACACACACACACACCACAACACAACACAGACACACACACACCACACACACACACACACACACAGACACACACACAGACACACACACACACACAGACACACACACACACAGACACACACAGACACACTCCCAGTTGTCCCCCTAGTGAGGTCTGTTTGCCACAGGAGTTTGGCTCTGTTCCCCACCACCTATATCCACTTCCTGGCTGGGAGGGTCTGGGCCCGGGAACACAATGAGGACTGGTCACCTTCAGGTTCTCTCTCAGCCCCCTGCAATGTTCCTGGGTCATGTTCATTAGGCACCAAACTGAATAAACTACTTTGACCTCTCCAATGAGAAAAGTTCATTTTTTCGCTTTCTGTTGCATAATGTTTAAGAACGTTTTCCGTTGCATTCCCTATTGAACAACGACCCAGGTATCTCTGGGATACGTCTAGAGAGGGGGATTGGAGAGTCAGGAAATAGAAGAATGGTAGTGTATCGTTTGTTTAAGGGTTCACCTCTCTGCCGATCTATTCTGGTGTGTCTGTTAGAGACACAACACCCTGGAGAAATCTGTTCTGCTAATCTCTGTGTGTGTGTGTGTGTGTGTCTGTGTGTGTGTGTGTGTGTGTGTGTGTGTCTGTGTGTGTGTGTGTCTGTGTGTGTGTGTGTGTGTGTGTGTGTGTGTGTGTCTGTGTGTGTCTGTGTGTGTGTGTGTGTGTATGTGTGTGTGTGTGTGTGTCTGTCTGTCTGTCTGTCTGTCTGTCTGTCTGTCTGTGTGTGTGTGTGTGTGTGTGTGTGTGTGTGTCTGTGTGTGTGTGTGTAGGAATCGGTTGTGCTAAGCTGAGCTCTGCCAGCTGGATGTACAGCACTGTGACGCTAAGCTGAGCTCTGCCAGCTGGATGTACAGCACTGTGACGCTAAGCTGAGCTCTGCCAGCTGGATGTACAGCACTGTGACGCTAAGCTGAGCTCTGCCAGCTGGATGTACAGCACTGTGACGCTAAGCTGAGCTCTGCCAGCTGGATGTACAGCACTGTGACGCTAAGCTGAGCTCTGCCAGCTGGATGTACAGCACTGTGACGCTAAGCTGAGCTCTGCCAGCTGGATGTACAGCACTGTGACGCTAAGCTGAGCTCTGCCAGCTGGATGTACAGCACTGTGACGCTAAGCTGAGCTCTGCCAGCTGGATGTACAGCACTGTGACGCTAAGCTGAGCTCTGCCAGCTGGATGTACAGCACTGTGAAGCTAAGCAGTGGAAGCCCAACTAGCGAAGAGAGAGATATTATCACTATCGCACCTCTTTACACTTTCTCTGATGTCTGGGACGTTTAGTTTTACGAGCGGAGGGAAGGATGGGAGCTACAGACATTGGTAGGAGGATACTGTAGTGTTAACGGCTGATTCTAAGTCATGTTGGCAATTGGACTTTGTTACTGTGAATTTCAAACAAAACTGGGAGATTTTCTAGCGTAGTGGTGGACTCTACGCGCTATGGCTGAGGTCACTATTAGTTATATACACGCCCCAGACAGTTTATTGGTACACCCATCTAGTACCGGCCAGGACAGCGGAGTCACTGACCCCCTTCCGGAGACACTTGAAACCCTACCTCTTTAAGGAATACCTGGGATAGCATAAAAGTAATCCTTCTACCCCCCCCCCCCCCCCCTACCCCACCCCCACAAAAAAAAAAAAAAATTATTATTATTATTATAAAATAATATAATAATAATAATAATAATAATAATAATAAAAAAAAATTAAAAAAACAACAACAAAAAACAACAACAATATATATATATAAAGCAATTGAAAATTAAAAACATACTCAAAAAAAATAACAATTGAAAATTTGATATCAAAAAATTACAAAATATTTTAAAAATATTTTAAAAAGATTCAAAAATACACAAATAAATAGAAAACTTGGAAAGTGGTTATCCCACTGGCTATAAGGTGAATGCACCAATTTGTAAATCGCTCTGGATATGAGCGTCTGCTAAATGACGTAATGACACTCCTGAGTGGCGCAGTGGTCTAAGGCACTGCATCGCAGTGCTAGCTGTGCCACTAGAGATCCTGGTTCGAATCCAGGCTCTGTCGTAGCAGGCTGCGACCGGGAGACCATGGGGCGGCGCACAAGTCGTCCAGGGTAGGGGAGGGAATGGCAGGCAGGGAAGTAGCTCAGTTGGTAGAGCATGGCGTTTGCAACGCCAGGGTTGTGGGTTCGTTTCCCACGGGGGGCCAGTATAAATAAATAATGTATGCACTCACTAACTGTAAGTCGCTCTGGATAAGAGTGTCTGCTAAATGACGTAAAATGTAAATGTAATGTAAATGTTAAAGAGTCTACGACTTTCAGAATGAGACTGATATGAGGTAAATGATTAACAAATGACTGTTAAATGATAAGAGATATCTAGATGTCTTTAGAGTTAATTCGGGAAACGGTAACTCGTTAAACAACTTTTCCCGTGGTGCCCCAAATTCCTAATGAGTTAATTGTTACATGATTAATTTAATCTAGTAACAATTAAACATAGTAGGTGATTATTCGACAAATAATAGTCACCACAATAATGAGAGTCACGTCACGACACACCATATCTCTTTCAACTATGCTGTGATGTTTAACATACAATTTGAATCTATCTAATCGAATAGAATCCACAGATTGCGAGTTGAAGAGAAATACTTTTACTAAAAGTATTAGTATATTAGTAACTGACTGACCAGGTCTCTCCAGAACTCCCAACAATGCTATTTCTAGGGTCGATTTTTGATGAAAGTTTTGCTTTTTGAGCCATTCTTAACCTAAAGAAGCACTCCGGGGGGCACCCAAAAAAGTTCACACTGATGTACCCCAAAATTTAAATTTTGTTAAATTTCACAAAATTTTTTTAAAAAGAGAAAACTTTTTTTTAAAAAGTTTTTTAATTAAACTCCCCCCCTTGTCTCCAAACCCCCAAAAAATTTTTTCAGGATTTTTTGATTTTTTTTTGACCTTCCTCCCACCAAGTTTTTCCCAAACAGAAACTGCCGCCCGTTTTTTGGTTTTCCCCATTATAAAACTTTTTTTTTTCCCCAAAATTCTTAATTTTATTAAAAAAAAACAAGTTTTTTCCCTTCTTTTTTTTTAAATTAACCGGGTGCAATAAATTTTAAAATATGGGATTCCCTTTCCCCGATCCTCTCCCTCAAAACCATTTGGGGTTTCGGGAAAAAGAAAAGCACTTTTTTTTCCAAATTTCACCCGGCCCTTTAAACCAACTTGAACCCTGTCCTCCCCCTTTTTTCCGGTTCCCCCGGAAAGGCAAAACCCCCCCTCCGGTGGGGGTCCTTTCCCAGGACTAAAAAAAAAAACCTCTGTAGGGGGGCCCAGCAAAAAAAACCAAGGCCCCTTCTTTTTTTGGGCCACCCTTTTTTAGGGGGGGGGGCCTCTTCAAATTAGGTTAACCCCTCTGTGGAGTAAAGAGGGCCCCCCCCTTTTCTTTTCCCAAGGGCCCTCCCCGGAAACCCGCCCGGGGTTTGCCTGTTCCAAGGCCCCTTCCCTATTGGGGGCCTCTTTTGAAAAAACCCCCCTTTTCTTTTTTTCCCCCCCCCCTCTTGTGGCCAAGGGGGGAAAGGCCCTCTGTCCCCAAAAAGGGTGCCAGGGCCCTTGGGGGGGGCAGTGGGGCCCTCCCCGAAAGGAGGGAGAACCTGGGGCAGTGGGGCGGGTTTTTCTGGGGGCTATGAGGGAGGCAAAAACCCCCTCTGGTGGGGCTAGTGGGGGGAGCGGGGCCCCTGGGGGGCTTGTGGGGGGCGACGGGGCCCTCGGGTGGGGGCTTTGGGAGGGAGACAAGCCCTCTGGTGGGGGCCCAGTTAGGGAGACGAGGCCCTCTGGGGGGGGCTTGTGGGAGAAGGGGCCCTCTGGTGGGGGCTAGTGTAGGGAGACAGACCCCTTTTTGGGGGGGGCTAGTGGGGGAACAGGGCCCCTGGGGGGGGCGTGTGGGGAGACGAGGCCCCTGGGTGGGGGCAAAAGGGGGGAGTCGGGTCCTCTGGTAAAGGCAAATGGGGTGGGGGACGCCCGGGATCACCCCAAAAGCTGTTTCCCCCATATTGACTCCTGCCCTTAATGTGTGGGGAGAAGCAAAGGGTCAAGGTTCTAATCTGGTTCTAATCTGGTTCTAATCTGGTTCTAATCTGCTGACCAAATATGCACTCAGATGATCAACACAGAAACACTACCTTTACTCACGTTCTAAGACCAGGTTTCTGCCCAAAAATCAAAAAAAACTTTTAAGAGTATTCAAACCATTTGGGTCTGAATTATCATTTAAAACTGTCATTTGCATTAAGGGAAATCCCATTTCCCTACCTTGGTGTCTCTCAGAGGACGGAGAAGCTACTGGAGACTATTGACCAGCTGTTCCTGGAGTTCTCTAAGAGGTCAGCTCCCTTTAACAACTGGATGGAAGGAGCCATGGAAGACCTGCAGGGCCTGTTCCCTATTCCCTGGGTTAAACCAGGGAAGACATGTTCATAGTTCACACTGTGGATGACATCCAGAAAGACATGTTCATAGTTCACACTGTGGATTACATCCAGGTAAAGACATGTTCATAGTTCACACTGTGGATGACATCCAGGTAAAGACATGTTCATTTTTTCACACTTTGGTGACATCCAGTAAGACTTTTATAGTTCACACTGTGGATGACATCCAAAGGACTGTTCATAGTTCACCTGTGGGGTGACTCCGGTAAAACATGTTCATATTCCACTGTGGATACTCCGGAAGACATGTTCATATTCACACTGTGGATGCATCCAGTAAACTGTTCAAGTTCACACTGGGATACATCCGGTAAAAACCTGTTCTAGTTACACTGTGATGACATCCCCGGGAAAGACATTTCATAGTTTTTACACGTGGATGACACCAAAAGACTTTCATTTCACACTGGGATGACATCCGGTAAAAATGTTTTATAGTTCCCAAATGTGGATGACATCCAGGTAAAGACTTTCATTCCCTGTGGGGGCCCAGTGCTTTTTTCTTTTCCCTGTTTTGGATGACATCCAGTTAAAGAAGTTTCATTTTCCCCCTTGATGAATCCGGAAGAATGTTTTACCCCCTGTATGAAATTTTTAAAAACATGTTTATGTCAAAGGTGGGTGCAATCCCGGGAAAACTGTTCTTCACACTGTTGGGTGACATCCCGGAAAACCCGTTCAAGCACCTTGGGGGCTCCGGTAAGACAATTTTTGTTCACATTTGGAATGACATCCAGGTAAAGAAATTTCCCCTAAAACAACTTATGACACCCTAAAACCTTTTAATTTTCCCTGTGGATGACTCCCGGTAAAGACAGTTATATTTCCCTTTGGTTTTCCCAGGTGGACGGATCTTTTTTTTCTGTCTTTCTTGTTTTCTCTCTCTCCCTCCCCTCTTTTCCTCCTTCTCTCCCTCTCCCCCTGTTTTCATGGTTGGTTCCTTTATTGTTCAATCAGGGCCTGTTGCTTGCCCTTCAAAACGCATGTTGAAAAATTATTTATTTTAAAACATTCATTTCCCCCCCCCCCAAAAGTACCCGGTTTCCCCCCCCCCTAATTTCCCTTCCACCGCCCCCAGGTACCAGCCATAATTTTAAAACCCTTCCGGCTGTGTGAGGAAGGCCTTCTAAATCTCCAGGAGGAACAAAATGCCCAAACTCGGCATTCTCCGGACCCACCAAACCCCCGTGAAACCAAACCCGGTGGAGTGGGGCGGTACTACTACGTCTCCGGTCCCCAAAAGCAAACCCCCCTTTTGGGACCTTTTGAAACCTTTTGGCGCAGACAATTCCCCGGGGTTTTTTTTTTCTTTACTTAATCGGGGGTTCCTTTAATCTCGTCCCGAAACCCCCCCAGGGTTGCCAGGTTTCAAAAGAACCTTCTAACAACCCGTTCATAAAATGGTTGATTTTTCCGTTATTCAATGGGGTTTTGCTTTGGTTAGAACAAAAGCCTGGGCCCCGGGAGAAAAAACCCGGGCAACGCCCACCGGGCCCCGCCTTGGTAAATTTTTTGGTTGGGGAAAAACCCCGGTTAACTAAGTTTCCCTTTCCCTAAGTGACTTTTAAAAAAACCCCCTTAACCCTTTTGGGAAAGGGCCCCCCGTGTGAACCTTTAGGGGAAAACCCCTTTTGGGGGCGAATCCATTTGAAACCCTTTTTTTCCCCCTTCCAAACCAAAAGGAAATTCGGGGGGGTTTTTTTCCCCGGGGGTTTTTGGTTTTTTCCCCGGGTTGACCATTTCCCCCGGGGGGAGGGGTTCCCTTTTTTGGGGGGAAAAAAAAGGGGAAAAAACCCCCCCAAAAGAAATTTAAAAAAAACCCCAGCCCTTTTTTTTAAAAAGGCCCCAAAAAGTTTTCAAAAAGGGGTTTCCCCCCCAAAAAAAATTCATTTTTTTTTTCCCCCAAAAAACCCTTTAAAAAGGGTTCCAAAAAAATAAGCCCTTGGTGTGCATTATCAGTGGGTACCTGGGATAAAAACCCTGGTAACTATAGACATAACCAGTTTCCCAGACACAGATTAAGCCCAGTCCTAAGACTAAAAAAAGCACTCAAATTAATATTCTGTGTTGGGGACACCGTCCCACAGTGTGAACCAGATTCTATAGTGTTAACCCTTTCTGTGCTGGTCGATCAGGTGAAGAAGCTGGTTCCCCAGAGAAACGGTGTTCTCCAAGAGGAGCTAGCTAGACAGCATGCCAACGAGCGTCTCAGACGACAGTTTGCTGCCCAGGCCAACATCATCGGACCGTGGATCCAGACCCGGATGGAGGTGAGACAGATACCTACCTACCTGTCCTGACCTTTGGTCACCTGGCATCTGTACAACAGGCGGCTGGTGGCACCTTAATTGGGGAGGACGGGCTCACCGTAGCGGCTAGAACGAAATGAATGGAATCAAACACATGGGTTCTATTCCATTCACTCCATTCCAGCCATTATTACGAGGTGTCCTCCCCTCACCTGCCTCCTGTGCTGTACACCTGTAGGGATCTGTACCTTCTAGGGTTGAGAGGATCATTTCCATTTCAATTCAGTCCGTTCAGGAAGTAAATATTGGAATTTGGAATTTCAGTTGACTTCCTGAATGGAGGTAATTGCAATGGAATTGACCCGAACCGAACCATAGCACCTAGGGCCCAAGCTGCATATTGAAAACCCACCAACCAACCAACTAAGCAACCATCCTGTTTTTAACAGATGCTAAACAGTGCCCTGCAGCTCAGGGGATGTTCTGAACAGAAACACAATGGCTACGTCCCAAATGGCTCCCTATCCCCTATATAGTGCACTACTTTAGACCAGATCCCTGTGGACCCTGGGCAAAGGCAGTGTGCACTATATAGGGGATAGGGAGCCATTTGGGACGCATCCGATGGTGATGATCACCTTTTTCTTCTCCTCTCTCCACCAGGAGATCGGTCGTAGTTCCGTTGACATCGGAGGTTCTCTGGAGGACCAGATGAGCCAGCTGAAGCAGTTCGAACAGGTCATCATCAACTACAAGTCCAACATCGACAAGCTAGAGGGAGACCACCAACACATCCAAGAGTTCCTCATCTTCGACAACAAGCACTCCAACTACACCATGGAGGTACGTGGCCTATTATGGGGCTTGAACAGGTCAGAGATCATTCTCACATATAAAATGTTGGGATCTGTTTTATGATACCGTTGCCTCACTCCTCTTGGCCTAATGGTTAAGCTGGTATTTTTCCACGCGGGAGACCGGGGTTCAGATCCCACCCTGTGACTTGGCTTTCGGCCTCGTGACCGGTAGACGGGGGTTCAGATCCCACCCTGTGACTTGGCCTTCAGCCTCCTCTCTCTCTGTCTCTCTCTCTCTCTCTGTTTCTCTCTCTCTCTCTCTCTCTCTCTCTGTCTATCTGTTTCTCTCTCTCTCTCTCTCTCTCTCTCTCTCTCTCTGTCTCGCTGTCTCTCTGCAGCATATCCGTGTGGGTTGGGAGCAGCTGTTGACCACCATCGCTAGAACCATCAATGAGATCGAGACCCAGATTCTGACGCGGGACGCTAAGGGCATCAGCCAGCAACAGATGAACGAGTTCCGCCAGTCTTTCACTCACTTTGACAGGGTACTGTGTCCCTCTGTGTCTTTCCTCTAACCTTAACCTGCTGTGTCCCTCTGTGTCTTTCCAGTGTCCCTGATCCTAACCCACTTCGACAGGGTGCTGTGTCCCTCTGTGTCTCTCTGTGTCTTTCCAGTGTCCATGACCCTAACCCACTTCGACAGGGTACTGTGTCCCTCTGTGTCTCTCTGTGTCTTTCCAGTGTCCCTGATCCTAACCCACTTCGACAGGGTGCTGTGTCCCTCTGTGTCTTTCCTCTAATCTTAACCTGCTGTGCCTCTCTGTGTCTTTCCAGTGTCCCTGACCCTAACCCACTTCGACAGGGTACTGTGTCCCTCTGTGTCTTTCCAGTGTCCCTGACCCTAACCCACTTTGACAGGGTACTGTGTCCCTCTGTGTCTCTCTGTGTCTTTCCAGTGTCCCTGACCCTAACCCACTTCGACAGGGTTGTGTATCCCTCTGTGTCTTAAGTGTCTCTGTCCTTTTCCTGTGTGGCGATGACATTTATATTTATTGTATCTAAGTCCAGGAATGTGTCTTATCTAACTCAAGGCCTTGACCGCTTTTGGTTTGTAACTCACTTCTTAGTATTTAGTCAAATGTTTGTAATATTACGGGACGTTACAGATCAAAACACAATCCATGGTAATGACGTTCAGCTAATTAACTCACGTTTACTGACACCATGGATCGTGTGTGTGTGTGTGTGTGTGTGTGTGTGTGTGTGTGTGTGTGGTGCGTGCGTGCGTGCGTGCGTGCGTGCGTGCGTGCGTGCGTGCGTGCGTGCAGCTTAGTGGTTAAGTGCGTTGTGCCAGTAACCGAAAGGTCGCTGGTTCTAATCCCAGAGCCGACTAGGTGAAAAATCTGTCGATGTGCCCTTGAGCAAGGCACTTAACCCTAATTGCTCCTGTAAGTCGCTCTGGATAAACGTCGTCTGCTAAATGACTAAAATGTAAATGTGTTGGCTGTGTGGCTGCCTGCAGGACAGGTCTGGCAGACTGCCCTGTGAAGAGTTCAAAGCTTGCCTGGTCAGCCTGAGTGAGACATAACAACCAGGTACTGACCAAACCATGTGCACCTGGTACTAAACCCTGACTCCTCCCCCTGGCATGGCAGCAGTCACATGTTGTGCGCTAACACAAGCAGTAACACCACCATTCAGCACTAGTTATGTGCTAACTGCAGTAACACCACCATTCAGCACTAGTTATAATAATAATAAAGTGACTTGTTCTCTGTAGGAGGTTAATGTTTGGTGTATATTGATCTCAAGGGGCTTCTCTCTAGACAGCTCAGCTCTCCACTTTACAGTATTATAATATATTCAGGGTATGTATTCATAAAGCCTCTCAGAGTAGGAGTGTTGATCTAGGATCAGTTTAGCCTTTTACATTAAAGTATATGGACAGGGGTTGACCTGGTCCCAGATCAGCACTCCATATGGACAGGGGGTGACCTGGTCCCAGATCAGCACTCCATATGGACAGGGGTGACCTGGTCCCAGATCAGCACTCCATATGGACAGGGGTGACCTGGTCCTAGATCAGCACTCCATATGGACAGGGGTGACCTGGTCCCAGATCAGCACTCCATATGGACAGGGGTGACCTGGTCCTAGATCAGCACTCCATATGGACAGGGGTGACCTGGTCCCAGATCAGCACTCCATATGGACAGGGGGTGACCTGGTCCCAGATCAGCACTCCATATGGACAGGGGTGACCTGGTCCTAGATCAGCACTCCATATGGACAGGGGTGACCTGGTCCTAGATCAGCACTCCATATGGACAGGGGTGACCTGGTCCTAGATCAGCACTCCATATGGACAGGGGTGACTTGGTCCCAGATCAGCACTCCATATGGACAGGGGGTGACCTGGTCCCAGATCAGCACTCCATATGGACAGGGGTGACCTGGTCCTAGATCAGCACTCCATATGGACAGGGGTGACCTGGTCCTAGATCAGCACTCCATATGGACAGGGGTGACCTGGTCCCAGATCAGCACTCCATATGGACAGGGGTGACCTGGTCCTAGATCAGCACTCCATATGGACAGGGGGTGACCTGGTCCTAGATCAGCGCTCCTACTCTGAGAGGTTCCCTGAATACAGGCCCAGATGTGTATGTATAGTATTGTGTTGCTGTAGGTATCGCTGAAGGCAATATCTCTCTCTGTTAGAGAAACAATGGCATGGTGTTATCACAGGCCCTCCTCTCATCCAAGACACTGAATGAATGATCTTCTCTCTCTCTCTCTCTGTTCTTTGTCTTGTGCTTCTTGTCACTGTCTGTCTGTCTGCCTGTCTGTCTGCCTGCCTGCCTGCTTGCCTGCCTGCCTGCCTGTCTGTCTGTCTGTCTGTCTGTCTGTCTGTCCTGTCTGTCTGTCTGTCTGTCTGTCTGCCTGTCTGCCTGTCTGCCTGTCTGCCTGCCTGTCTGCCTGTCTGTCTGTCTGTCTGTCTGTCTGTCTGTCTGTACGTCTGTCTGTCTGTCTGTCTGTCTGCCTGTCCGTTTGTCTGTCTGTCTGACCATCTATCTGTCTGTTGTCTCCTCTATTCCTCTCCTTGTCATATCCACTATCCCCCTCTCCCCCCTCCCTCCCCACACCTCTCCTTGTCATATCCACACTGGACTCTCTCACCCTGTACCCCCATCCTCCATCCCCTGTCATTGGACATGTGGCTTGGTCTGTCTCTCCATTGCCCTCTCTCCTCCCCTCCTCCTCTACCTCCTCCTCCTCTCCTCCTTCTCCACCTCTCCACTCCTCTCTCTCTCCTCTACCTCTACCTCTACACTCCCCCCTCCTCTCCACTCCCCCCTCCTCCACACTCCCCCCCTCCTCTCTCCACTCCCCCCTCCTCTCCACACTCCTCCTCTCCTCCTCCTCCTCCTCCTCCTCTCCTCTCCACTCCCCCTCCTCCTCTCCACCCCCCCTTCCCTACCTCCTCCTCTCCACTCCCCCCTCCTCTCCACACTCCCTCCTTCTCCTTCTCCTCCTCCTCCTCCTCCTCCCCCTCCTCCTCTCCACTCCCCTCCTCCTCTCCACCCCCTTCCCTACCTCCTCCTCTCCACTCCCCCCCTCCTCTCCACACTCCCTCCTTCTCCTTCTCCTCCTCCTCCTCCTCCTCCACCACCTCTCCACTCCCCCCTCCTCTCCACTCCCCTCTCCCTCTCCACTCCCCCTCCTCCTCTCCACCCCCTTCCCTACCTCCTCCTCCTCCTCTCCACTCCCTCTCCTCCTCCCCCTCCTCCTCCACCTCTCCACTCCTCTTCCTCCTCCCCCTCATCCTCCTCCTCCTCTCCCACCCTGCAGAAGAAGAAAGGAGGCATGGAGACGGATGACTTCAGAGCATGTCTGATCTCCATGGGCTACGATCTGGTAAATACATAGAATGAGCTGTCATAAGAGTGTCATAAGGGTGTCATAAGAGTGTCATAAGAGTGTCATAAGACTGTCATAAGACTGTCATAAGAGTGTCATAAGAATCTAAAGGCCTCACACGATCATTCTGACAAAACGTCCTCACTGTTAAGTAACCTGTCTTTAATAGTGAGTACATTTTGTCAGAATTATCAATATTAGCTTTCAGTGTATTTAAATGCCCAAGAATCATTGTGAAACTGTTGATCATGGTCCAAAATGCCCCCAGATATGCTGACTATTGGTGATGTGGTCTTTATCTTCCAGGGTCACTCAGTGGCTGCTCTGTCTCAAACCACTCCCTATTCACCACCTCTGACCAGGGACCATAGGGACCATAGGGCTCTGTTAAAAAGTAGTGCACTACATAGGGGATAGGCTGCCATTTGTGATGCAGCCACTAGAGAGAACAGCTGTCTAGGTCTGCAAGACAGACACACAGTCATTCATGCCCTCTGACCACGAGACAATACAGGCTCTTATTAATAATGGCAGAATCACCCCCAGTCACTTATACTGCTACAAGACCATGGCGCTTGCCTACGGAGCTGTGAGGGGAACGGCACCTCCGTACCTTCAGGCTCTGATCAGTCCCTACACCCAAATGAGGGCATTGCGTTCATCCACCTCTGGCCTGCTAGCCCCCCTACCTCTGCGGAAGCACAGTTCCCGCTCAGCCCAGTCAAAACTGTTCGCTGCTCTGGCACCCCAATGGTGGAACAGCGGAGTCACTCACCACCTTCCGGAGACACTTGAAACCCCACCTCTTTAAGGAATACCTGGGATAGGATAAAGTAATCCTTCTACCCCCCCCTTACCCCAACCCAAACCCCAACCCCAAAACTAAAAAAAAAAAAAAAAACGTAAAGTGGTTATCCCACTGGCTATAAGGTGAATGCACCTATTTGTAAGTCGCTCTGGATAAGAGCGTCTGCTAAATGACGTAAATGTAAATGTAATACTGTAGATAATGATACGAAACCATGTCTCTCTCTCTCTCTCTGTTCCCCAAGCCATCACAATGACACCACACCACACATAGGGAATCCCATGATGTATGCCAGGGATGTAAATGAAGGTGTGTTGTTTTTAGGTTGGTCACAAGGCCTTTGTCCTGTTACGTTTAATATGGAAGCGCTCTTGGAACATTCCCTGGTCTCTCTCTGCAGTGCACAGACAACACCCTGTTGCCCGTACACTGACCTACTCTGTTGACCAGAGCACACAGGGCCTTGGTCAACACTAGTGCACTCTGTTGACCAGAGCACATAGGGCCCTTGGTCAACACTAGTGCACTGTAAAGGGACTAGGGTGCCATTTGGGACACAGACAGGCCACTGCTGATCCCTACTCTGACCTGCTAATCAAACATAACCCTTAACAGGGTTGGACATGAGTAATGTATCAAACATAACCCTTAACCGGGTTGGACATGACTAGCACAGCTATCTCATCTGTCTGTTAATCACAACGTGATTGACTCAATGTTAGCCTGCTTCCAGATCTGTTTGTTACGTCTCCTGACAATGACCATAGGAATTGGCAAGACAGCAACAACAGATCTGGGACCTGGCTAAATCAATGTGGCTGTTGTAATAAAGCAGCCTGATTATACTATGCTCTGTGATTTGTAGGGAGAGTCTGAGTTTGCCCGCATCATGTCTCTAGTGGATCCCAACGGGTCCAACAAGGTGACCTTCCAGTCCTTCGTTGACTTCATGACTAGAGAGACGTCCGACTCAGACACCTCAGAGCAGGTCCTCGCCTCCTTCAAGATCCTGGCTGCTGATAAGGTGGGGAGTGGTGGTTCTCTCTGTCTCATTCACTTGCTTTCTCTCTCACGCTTTGTTTTATCTGTCTCGCGCACGCTTACTTTCTCGCACGCTTTCTCTCTCTCTCTCTCTCTCTCTCTCTCTCTCCCTCTCTCTCTCGCTCTCTGTCTTTATCTAGTCAAGTCAAGTCACAATGGTATTTAAAGTTTATTTTACAATGTCATCTCAAATGTGGTCACTAATGTCTCTCTGTTGTATCCTTTCCATAGCCCTTCATCCTGCTGGAGGAGCTGCGTAGAGAGCTGCCCCCAGAGCAGGCAGAATACTGTATCGCCAGGATGCCCCTCTACAATGGGCCTGATGGGGTCCCAGGGGCCCTGGACTACAGTGCCTTCTCCACTGCCCTCTATGGGGAGAGCGACCTCTAGCGTCACAACCCCGGAACTGCACCCTGACCTGCTATCAGTCGCTCCCACTTTGTCCCCACACATTTACATCTAAACAGATACATATTTTTGACCGGTACTAAAGGAATTTAAATGTTTGAGAAATACAAAGCATTTTAAAGCAGTTTCATGAGTGTCATTTCTAAAGAGTAGGGAGAAATATTTACTTCAAAGGACTGAGCAGGATTCATTCACTAGATTTTAAAAATGATGATGCAATAAATGTGAAATTACATGTAATTCGCATAAAAATAATTTACACATAAGAGGAACTTACACATAAGAAGCGCTACTGAGTTATTTACTAGTCACCTGTGGAGAACTAAAGATATGAATTCATGAGAAGCTTGTATTGTATGAGTGCTTGCATTGTTCTAAATTATTACATAAAAAAACAGGGGATGTTTTTGCCTCCCCTGTTCAGAGCCTAAAATGAATGGAAAAAGGACCCAGTATGTTAACAGCCTGGTCCCAGATCAGTTTGTGCTCTGGCCTACTACATTGTCAATCCAATGTCTGGCAAGAGAGCAGAAACAGACTGGCACCCAGGCTACATTATCATTCACCCAGGCTACATTATCATTCACCCAGGCTACATTATCATTCACCCAGGCTACATTATCATTCACCCAGGCTACATTATCATTAACACAGGCTACATTATCATTCACAAAGGCTACATTATACTTCATTTCACCCAGGCTACATTACATTCACCCAGGCTACATTATAATACATTATCATTCCCCAGGCTACATTATCATTCACCCAGGCTACATTATCATTCACCCAGGCTACATTATCATTCACCCAGGCTACATTATCATTCACCCAGGCTACATTATCATTCACCCAGGCTACATTATCATTCACCCAGGCTACATTATCATTCACCCAGGCTACATTATCATTAACACAGGCTACATTATCATTCACAAAGGCTACATTATACTTCATTTCACCCAGGCTACATTATCATTCACCCAGGCTACATTATAATACATTTCACCCAGGCTACATTATCATTCGCCCAGGCTACATTATCATTCACCCAGGCTACATTATCATTCACCCAGGCTACATTATCATTCACCCAGGCTACATTATCATTCACCCAGGCTACATTATAATACATTTCACCCAGGCTACATTATCATTCGCCCAGGCTACATTATCATTCACCCAGGCTACATTATCATTCACCCAGGCTACATTATCATTCACCCAGGCTACATTATCATTCACCCAGGCTACATTATCATTCACCCAGGCTACATTATCATTCACCCAGGCTACCAGTATGCCAGAACTGCAGTTCTGTTTATTGTCAAAATGAGTGAAAAGTTGGCTTTCATGATTAGAGTAGAGTGATCTTGAGTCAGTCTAGCATTATCCCCACTAATGTTTAGGGTTACGCTTGGGGGAGGGGAATCTGATCCAAGGTCTTAATGTTTAGGGTTCCGCTCGGGGGAGGGGAAGCTGATCCAAGGTCTTAATGTTTAGGGTTCCGCTCGGGGGAGGGGAAGCTGAACCTAGGTCTGTACCTAGGGAAAACTTCACCCCAGAGCCTCATGATATAACAGTAAACTAGGCCGTGTTGATGCCAGAAACATACAATAATGTAACTGTAAAAGAACAAACTGTTTGTCTGGGTAAAACTACAATCTTAGTCCCCTCAGCCGCTGGGGTGGAGGTGCCATGAGTCTGAAGTTGAAGCAATACTAGTGTAAGACAAACAAGCAGAAAATAAACTCAGTAATTAAAACGTTGATGTGGTTTTTCTTCTGTTTTGCTGAACGTTCTGAATAGCCTACCTGTTGATTAGGCCACAATACATGCATATGCATATTTTGTTTCTTTTAGGACATGTTTTTTTCCTCAGACTTTATTTTCTAGGCTTTGTGATTCTTTGCAAGTTATGTAAGAAAATAACATCAATGGAAGTCTATACATTTCCAGACATGATTTTAAACTTGTTATAAATACAGGCTTGGTATCTGTGTCAAACCCACTTTCCCTTTCAGGGAGCTGCCACCTTGAACATGTAATCAGGTGAGCTAGACCCTTTCACGCCATGTTGTAGCAAAGTTCTGTACTAGATGTTCCCTCAACGTTACTCAATGAAAGCTGCGCATGCGTGGTTCTGCAGCTCCTACACAGCAAGACGGAGAAAAGTTTCTCTGCTGATTTATGAGCGTCGAGTTGACAAGCAGACGCCGGCGGTGTCAACATACTTCTCCGTGTGCAGTGGAGGTTCCTCGTCAGGCCGTTTTTGTTCCTTTGGAGTGAAAAATAAGAAGAATACAAGCCATGGCTCCTACAATGCATGAAAGCTCAACAAAAAAAGGTAAACTGTTGCAACTTGCTGGTTTAGTATTTAGCTAGATATCAGCTGGCTGGCTAGCAGCTGTCAGTGACTAGCTAGCTAGTCCACATTGGTTAGCTAGCTAGCTAGCTGTATATCCACGTGAACTTATGGTCGACATTGTTTCAGCCAGCTAGCCTAAATGCTAAACGTTTTTTTTTGGTATTTGTTTATAGATAGCGAGCTAGTCAATATGTGCTAGCTGCATGTTCCACTGCCTGGTAGAGTAACGTTGGCAAAACATGACAAATAGTTAGACTGTTAGCAGGGAACATTTCGTTCTAACTTCTAATCTTGGGTCAGAATGTCAGGACACCAGGGGTGTATTCATTATGCTTATCCTGGTGCAAAACGTTTCTTAAACTGAAGCAAACGGAACGAAACGGCGAGGGACCTACCTGGATTTGTCCAATAGAAACTCTCGTTTTAGTTGCAAAACGTGCAACTAGAGTTTCTAATGGACAAATCAATGTAGTTCTAAACCCCGTTTCGTTCCGTTAGTTTCCGTGGGGGTGGCTGGCCTGTCAAGTGTACATCACATCTATGTAAACAAACAAGCGAGCTAACTAACATCTTAGATCAGGGATGGGCAACTGGTGGGCCTTTTGTAGGCCCGGGGATGAATCCCCCTCAATATCACTGTTGAGAGTTAGAATAGTAGAAAACACCAGGTGCAATTTCGACATTTGGTTGTGCATCAACAGTTTTTCTCTTGATATGTTGGTCACCTGACAGTAACTCAATTGCCCATGTCAGCTACGTTTTTTAAAAGATTGGTAAATGAGTCTAGCGGCCAGCTAATAATAATAATAATAATAATAATATCTAAACTTGTAGTAATCTTGCTTTGAAACTGCAACATTTTCTCAACGCCCCATGGCAAAATGTGTAGAATTGCAGGAAATTAACTCTTAAAACGTTTTTTTCTCTCCACTGTCAAGAGGGGGGCCGCTAAAATGTTTTGCTCGCAAGTTGGGGCCCCCAAAAGGCTAGGGCAGGCTCTGACTGCATGTGGGTATGCAGACCCCCCCCCCCCCCCCCCCCCCCCTTCAGATGTTTTGTGGCCCCACCCCTGTCAACGTTGTCCATCCCTGGACTCAGCTAGTACTGAACAGCACTGTAATTCACTGCCAGCATTCACCACCACTGGTGTAATGGTCTAATTCACTGGCAGCATTCACCACCACTGGTGTAATGGTCTAATTCACTGCCAGCATTCACCACCACTGGTGTAATGGTCTAATTCACTGCCAGCATTCACCACCACTGGTGTAATGGTCTAATTCACTGCCAGCATTCACCACCACTGGTGTAATGGTCTAATTCACTGGCAGCATTCACCACCACTGGTGTAATGGTCTAATTCACTGGCAGCATTCACCACCACTGGTGTAATGGTCTAATTCACTGGCAGCATTCACCACCACTGGTGTAATGGTCTAATTCACTGCCAGCATTCACCACCACTGGTGTAATGGTCTAATTCACTGCCAGCATTCACCACCACTGGTGTAATGGTCTAATTCACTGCCAGCATTCACCACCACTGGTGTAATGGTCTAATTCACTGCCAGCATTCACCACCACTGGTGTAATGGTCTAATTCACTGCCAGCATTCACCACCACTGGTGTAATGGTCTAATTCACTGCCAGCATTCACCACCACTGGTGTAATGGTCTAATTCACTGCCAGCATTCACCACCACTGGTGTAATGGTCTAATTCACTGCCAGCATTCACCACCACTGGTGTAATGGTCTAATTCACTGCCAGCATTCACCACCACTGGTGTAATGGTCTAATTCACTGCCAGCATTCACCACCACTGGTGTAATGGTCTAATTCACTGCCAGCATTCACCACCACTGGTGTAATGGTCTAATTCACTGCCAGCATTCACCACCACTGGTGTAATGGTCTAATTCACTGCCAGCATTCACCACCACTGGTGTAATGGTCTAATTCACTGCCAGCATTCACCACCACTGGTGTAATGGTCTAATTCACTGCCAGCATTCACCACCACTGGTGTAATGGTCTAATTCACTGCCAGCATTCACCACCACTGGTGTAATTGTCTAATTCACTGCCAGCATTCACCACCACTGGTGTAATGGTCTAATTCACTGCCAGCATTCACCACCACTGGTGTAATGGTCTAATTCACTGCCAGCATTCACCACCACTGGTGTAATGGTCTAATTCACTGCCAGCATTCACCACCACTGGTGTAATGGTCTAATTCACTGCTGTAACTAACTTTATGACTAACTTCTACTGGTTTGCAAGATATCAAACAGATGTCATGAGACTGGACAGCTAGTCAGTGTTGTCAAACCAGCTACCAGGTACTGAGCATTTTCAGGAAGTGAAAGTCAGACAGCCAGCAGGACCAATGAGTGGAGTCAGAAACACGATGCACCTGCATGGGGAGTTGTCAGGTAAATATGTTGTCAGGTAAAGATGCTGTCAGGTAAAGATGCTGTCAGGTAAAGATGTTGTCAGGTAAAGATGTTGTCAGGTAAAGATGTTGTCAGGTAAAGATGTTGTCAGGTAAAGATGTTGTCAGGTAAAGATGCTGTCAGGTAAAGATGCTGTCAGGTAAAGATGTTGTCAGGTAAAGATGTTGTCAGGTAAAGATGTTGTCAGGGAAAGATGTTGTCAGGTAAAGATGTTGTCAGGTAAAGATGCTGTCAGGTAAAGATGTTGTCAGGTAGAGATGCTGTCAGGTAAAGATGTTGTCAGGTAAAGATGCTGTCAGGTAAAGATGCTGTCAGGTAAAGATGCTGTCAGGTAAAGATGCTGTCAGGTAAAGATGCTGTCAGGTAGAGATGTTGTCAGGTAAAGATGCTGTCAGGTAAAGATGCTGTCAGGTAGAGATGTTGTCAGGTAGAGATGTTGTCAGGTAGAGATGTTGTCAGGTAGAGATGTTGTCAGGTAAAGATGTTGTCAGGTAAAGATGTTGTCAGGTAAAGATGTTGTCAGGTAGAGATGTTGTCAGGTAGAGATGTTGTCAGGTAAAGATGTTGTCAGGTAAAGATGTTGTCAGGTAAAGATGCTGTCAGGTAAAGATGCTGTCAGGTAGAGATGTTGTCAGGTAGAGATGTTGTCAGGTAGAGATGTTGTCAGGTAAAGATGTTGTCAGGTAGAGATGTTGTCAGGTAGAGATGTTGTCAGGTAAAGATGTTGTCAGGTAAAGATGTTGTCAGGTAAAGATGTTGTCAGGTAAAGATGTTGTCAGGTAAAGATGTTGTCAGGTAAAGATGTTGTCAGGTAAAGATGTTGTCAGGTAAGATGCTGTCAGGTAAAGATGTTGTCAGGTAAAGATGTTGTCAGGTAAAGATGTTGTCAGGTAAAGATGTTGTCAGGTAAAGATGTTGTCAGGTAAAGATGCTGTCAGGTAAAGATGCTGTCAGGTAAAGATGCTGTCAGGTAAAGATGTTGTCAGGTAAAGATGTTGTCAGGTAAAGATGTTGTCAGGTAAAGATGTTGTCAGGTAAAGATGCTGTCAGGTAAAGATGTTGTCAGGTAAAGATGTTGTCAGGTAAAGATGTTGTCAGGTAGAGATGTTGTCAGGTAGAGATGTCAGGTAAAGATGCTGTCAGGTAAAGATGTTGTCAGGTAAAGATGTTGTCAGGTAAAGATGTTGTCAGGTAAAGATGTTGTCAGGTAAAGATGTTGTCAGGTAGAGATGCTGCTGCCGTGTACAGTGTTATGAAGAAAACCCTCTAAAGGATCACCTTATCAATGACATTATTTCAACCTGATGCATCAGAAGATGGCTCAGTAAAGTGTTTTCAATGTGGTCATCAGGTCAGATTCACAGCCCGACTATTAGACTGTAAACTGACTGTATCCACTCCATGTAGCTACAGGAGGCCCTAGCAGACCTTCCCTACTGACTGTATCCACTCCATATAGCTACAGGAGGCCCTAGCAGACCTTCCCTACTGACTGTATCCACTCCATGTAGTTACAGGAGGCCCTAGCAGACCTTCCCTACTGACTGTATCCACTCCATGTAGCTACAGGAGGCCCTAGCAGACCTTCCCTACTGACTGTATCCACTCCATGTAGCTACAGGAGGCCCTAGCAGACCTTCCCTACTGACTGTATCCACTCCATGTAGTTACAGGAGGCCCTAGCAGACCTTCCCTACTGACTGTATCCACTCCATGTAGCTACAGGAGGCCCTAGCAGACCTTCCCTACTGACTGTATCCACTCCATGTAGCTACAGGAGGCCCTAGCAGACCTTCCCTACTGACTGTATCCACTCCATGTAGCTACAGGAGGCCCTAGCAGACCTTCCCTACTGACTGTATCCACTCCATGTAGCTACAGGAGGCCCTAGCAGACCTTCCCTACTGACTGTATCCACTCCATGTAGTTACAGGAGGCCCTAGCAGACCTTCCCTACTGACTGTATCCACTCCATGTAGTTACAGGAGGCCCTAGCAGACCTTCCCTACTGACTGTATCCACGCCATGTAGTTACAGGAGGCCCTAGCAGACCTTCCCTACTGACTGTATCCACTCCATGTAGCTACAGGAGGCCCTAGCAGACCTTCCCTACTGACTGTATCCACTCCATGTAGCTACAGGAGGCCCTAGCAGACCTTCCCTACTGACTGTATCCACTCCATGTAGCTACAGGAGGCCCTAGCAGACCTTCCCTACTGACTGTATCCACTCCATGTAGCTACAGCAGGCCCTAGCAGACCTTCCCTACTGACTGTATCCACTCCATGTAGCTACAGCAGGCCCTAGCAGACCTTCCCTACTGACTGTATCCACTCCATGTAGTTACAGGAGGCCCTAATCAGGCCTACTACTGTTGTGTCGTCTGCAAACTTGATGATTGAGTTGGAGGCTTGCGTGGCCACGCAGTCATGGGTGAACAGGGAGTACAGGAGGGGGCTGAGCACGCACCCTTGTGGGGCCCCTGTGTTGAGGATCAGCGCAGTGGCAGTGTTGTTGCCAACCTTCACCACCTGGGGGGCAGCCCGTCAGGAAGTCCAGGACTCAGTTGCACAGGGTGGGGTTCAGACCCAGGGCCTCGAGCTTAATGATGAGCTTGGAGGGTACTATGGTGTTGAATGCTGAGCTATAGTCAATGAACAGCATTCTTACGTAGGTATTCCTCTTGTCCAGATGGGATAGGGCAGTGGGCAGTGTGATGGCGATTGCATCGTCTGTGGATCTATTGGGGCGGTAAGCAAATTGAAGTGGGTCTAGGGTGTCAGGTAAGGTAGAGGTGATATGATCCTTAACTAGCCTCTCAAAGCACTTCATGATGACAGAAGTGAGTGCTACGGGGCGATAGTCATTTACTTCAGTTACCTTTGCTTTTGTGGGTACAGCAACAATGGTGGACATTTTGAAGCAAGTGGGGACAGCAGACTGGGATAGGGAGAGATTGAATATGTCCGTAAACACTCCAGCCAGCTGGTCTGCACATGCTCTGAGGACGGGGCTAGGGATGCCATTTGGGCCGGACTCCTTGCGAGGGTCTTATGTCTTACTCACGTCGGCCACGGAGAACGAGAGCCCACAGTCCTCGGGAGCGGGCCCCGTCGGTGGCAGTGGGTTATCCTCAAAGCTGGCGAAGAAGGTGTGTTTAGCTTGTCCGGGAGCGAGACGTCGGTGTGGCTGGTTTTCCCTTTGTAATCCGTGGCTGTCTGTAGGTCCCTGCCACGTACGTCTCGTGTCTGAGCCGTTTGAATTGACTCGGGGAAGAGGATCAGAGTATAATACACAGATCTATTTCTAGGTGTCATATGTTCTACATACACTGACTGGAATATATTTCACCTAGCAGGCGCCAGGCTCGGGGAGGTGTTAGGGAAGAGGATCATGATTCTAGATCCGGGGACGGGAACATGTCCTAACCTTATTAACATGTAATATGCTAACTGCATACCTCAGGTGCTGGCCCCAGCAGACCTGCCCTAGAGGCCGAGCTCAGGGAGGTGTTGGGGAAGAGGATCATGATTCTAGATGGAGGGATGGGCACCATGATCCAGGAGAGGCGATTGGAGGAGGAGCACTTCAGGGGGGAGGAGTTTAAAAACCACACCCACAGCCTGAAGGGCAACAACGACCTGCTGAGCATCACCCAGAGTGACGTAATCTACAACATACACCAGGTACAGTGATGTCATCTACAACATACACAAGGTACAGTGATGTCATCTACAACATACACCCGGTACAGTGATGTCATCTACAACATACACATGAAGGTAACAGTGATGTCCAATACTACAACATACACCAAGTACAAGGTGGATGTCTCTACACACCTATACACACAGGTACAAGTGAGGTCATCTACAACCATACACAAGGGTACAGTGATGGTCATCTACACCATGACACAAGGTACAGTGACTGTCCATCTACAACCATACACAAGGTACAGTGATGTCAGCTACAAGCATACACACGGAAGTAGATGTCAGCGACAACCATACACAACGGTAGAAAACAGTGATGTCATCTACAACCATAACACAAAAAAACGGTAAACAGTGGATGATCATCTACAACCATACACACGGTACAAGTGAATGTCCATCTACACCATACACACGGTACAGTGATGTCATCTACACCATACACACGGTACAGTGATGTCATCTACAACATACACACGGTACAGTGATGTCATCTACACCATACACACGGTACAGTGATGTCATCTACACCATACACACGGTACAGTGATGTCATCTACACCATACACAAGGTACAGTGATATCATCTACAATATACACAAGGTACAGTGATGTCATCTACACCATACACACGGTACAGTGATGTCATCTACACCATACACACGGTACAGTGATGTCATCTACACCATACACAAGGTACAGTGATGTCATCTACAACATACACAAGGTACAGTGATGTCATCTACACCATACACACGGTACAGTGATGTCATCTACAACATACACAAGGTACAGTGATGTCATCTACAACATACACCAGGTACAGTGATGTCATCTACACCATACACACGGTACAGTGATGTCATCTACAACATACACAAGGTACAGTGATGTCATCTACACCATACACACGGTACAGTGATGTCATCTACAATGTACACTACCGTTCAAAAGTTTGGGGTCACTTAGAAATGTCCTTGTTTTCCATGAAAACATACATGAAATGAGTTTGAATAGGAAATATAGCAAAATGAATAGGAAATGTAGTCATTGACAAGGTTAGAAATAATGATTTGTAAGTGAAATAATAATTGTGTCCTTCAAACTTTGCTTTCGTCAAAAAATCCTCCATTTGCAGCAATTACAGCCTTGCAGACCTTTGGCATTCTAGTTGTCAATTTGTTGAGGTAATCTGAAGCGATTTCACCCCATGCTTCTTGAAGCACCTCCCACAAGTTGGATTGGCTTGATGGGAACTTCTTACGTACCATACGGTCAATCTGCTCAAAAGGGTTGAGATCCGGTGACTGTGCTGGCCACTCCATTATAGACAGAATACCAGCTGACTGCTTCTTCCCTAAATAGTTATTGCATAGTTTGGAGCTGTGCTTTGGGTCATTGTCCTGTTGTAGGAGGAAATTGGCTCCAATCAAGTGCCGTCCACATGGTATGGCATGGTGTTGCAAAATGGAGTGATAGCCTTCCTTCTTCAAGATCCCTTTTACCCTGTACAAATCTCCCACTTTACCACCACCAAAGCACCCCCAGACCATCACATTGCCTCCACCATGCTTGACAGATGGCATCAAGCACTCCTCCAGCATCTTTTCATTTGGTCTGCGTCTCACAAATGTTCTTCTTTGTGATCCGAACACCTCAAACTTCGATTTGTCTGTCCATAACACTTTTTTTTCCAATCTTCCTCTGTCCAGTGTCTGTGTTCTTTTTATTGGCCAGTCTGAGATATGGCTTTTTCTTTGCAACTCTGCCTAGAAGGTCAGCATCCCGGAGTCGCCTCTTCACTGTTGACGTTGAGACTGGTGTTTTGCGGGTACTATTTAATAAAGCTGCCAGTTGAGGACCTGTGAGGCGTCTGTTTCTCAAACTAGACACTCTAATGTATTTGTCCTCTTGCTCAGTTGTGCACCGGGGCCTCCCACTCCTCTTTCTATTCTGGTTAGAGCCAGTTTGCGCTGTTCTGTGAAGGGAGTAGTACACAGCGTTGTACGAGATCTTCAGTTTCTTGGCAATTTCTCACATGGAATAGCCTTCATTTCTCAGAACAAGAATAGACTAACGAGTTTCAGAAGAAAGTTATTTGTTTCTGGCCATTTTGAGCCTGTAATCGAACCCACAATTGCTGATGCTCCAGATACTCAACTAGTCTCAAGAAGGCCAGTTTTATTGCTTCTTTAATCAGCACAACAGTTTTCAGCTGTGCTAACATAATTGCAAAAGGGTTTTCTAATGATCAATTAGCCTTTTAAAATGATAAACTTGGATTAGCAAACACAACGTGCCATTGGAACACAGGACTGATGGTTGCTGATAATGGGCCTCTGTACGCCTATGTAGATATTCAATAAAAAATCAGCCGTTTTCAGTTACAATAGCCATTTACAACATTAACAATGTCCACTGTATTTCTGATCAATTTAATGTTATTTTAATGGACAAAAAAGTTGCTTTTCTTTCGAAAACAAGTACTTTTCTAAGTGACCCCAAACTTTTGAACTGTAGCGTACACAAGGTACAGTGATGTCGTCGACAACGTACACAAGGTACAGTGATGTCGTCGACAACGTACACAAGGTACAGTGATGTCGTCGACAACGTACACAAGGTACAGTGATGTCGTCGACAACGTACACAAGGTACAGTGATGTCGTCGACAACGTACACAAGGTACAGTGATGTCGTCGACAACGTACACAAGGTACAGTGATGTTGTCGACAACGTACACAAGGTACAGTGATGTCATCGACAACGTACACAAGGTATGGTCAGTGGGTTAAAGAGTGGTTCAAGTTATCCTAGACAGCAAAAACCTGAGATGTAAAAGTTAGGCTGTTATCAATGCACCTGCCTGTTATGCTATAGTAATAATATTTCCGGTGTTTTTTGTGGGAGATCTAGAGAGAGAGAGAGATAGACGGACATACAGACAGAAAGACGGGATGAGATGATCTCTCTGTTTGGCAAATACCTGCTGCGTGTGAATAAGCGTTGACGTTCCTCCCTTGTGTTTGTCGGTAGGAATACTTGCTTGCCGGGGCAGACATCATTGAGACCAACACCTTCAGCAGCACCTGCATCGCCCAAGCTGACTATGGACTGGAACATTTGGTAAGACAGCTGGTTAGTGGGTAGTCTGTAGAGAGCTGGTTAGTGGGTAGTCTGTAGAGAGCTGGTTAGTGGGTAGTCTGTAGAGAGCTGGTTAGTGGGTAGTCTGTAGAGAGCTGGTTAGTGGGTAGTCTGTAGAGAGCTGGTTAGTGGGTAGTCTGTAGAATAACACTCAGATTACCAATCAAAAGCTATTATCACAACATCGGATCGAATTTAGTCAGTAAGGGATGGGTCGCTAAAGGTGACTTGACTCAATAAATTACTCACTCACTCAGGTTGTTTGACTCACTGATCTATTCCCATGCCTATCGAATGAACAAGGTGTCAGCAGAGAATTGTTTGACTCACTGATCTTTTCCCAGGCCTATCGAATTAACAAGGTGTCAGCAGAGAATTGTTTGACTCACTGATCTTTTCCCAGGCCTATCGAATGAACAAGGTGTCAGCAGAGAATTGTTTGACTCACTGATCTTTTCCCAGGCCTATCGAATGAACAAGGTGTCGGCAGAGAATTGTTTGACTCACTGATCTTTTCCCAGGCCTATCGAATGAACAAGGTGTCAGCAGAGAATTGTTTGACTCACTGATCTTTTCCCAGGCCTATCGAATGAACAAGGCGTCAGCAGAGAATTGTTTGACTCACTGATCTTTTCCCAGGCCTATCGAATGAACAAGGTGTCAGCAGAGAATTGTTTGACTCACTGATCTTTTCCCAGGCCTATCGTATGAACAAGGTGTCAGCAGAGAATTGTTTGACTCACTGATCTTTTCCCAGGCCTATCGAATGAACAAGGTGTCGGCAGAGAATTGTTTGACTCACTGATCTTTTCCCAGGCCTATCGAATGAACAAGGTGTCGGCAGAGAATTGTTTGACTCACTGATCTTTTCCCAGGCCTATCGAATGAACAAGGTGTCAGCAGAGATAGCCAGGAAAGCAGCAGATGATGTCACCAACCAGACAGGTCAGCTGATAAAGATAAGAGTATCGTTATTGGAGAAAAAAAAAAAAAAACTATTTCACATTGACAACATTGTGTGTAATATATGTATTTTACATGTTTTTTTTAACTCACAAATATTTGTTTATATTTTTTATTACCAGGTTGTAAAAGATACGTGGCAGGCGCTATGGGCCCCACCAATAAAACCCTGTCAGTGTCCCCCTCCGTGGAAAGACCAGACTTCAGGAACGTCAGTAAGAGAACAGCTCGTTGTTTCATCCCTCATTTTCTTTATTCCCCTTTTTTTTTAAACTGGTGTCACGGCAAACTGTCAGTCTGTCAGCTGTCACTACAGATCTACGGTATGTAGCGGTCTTAACTGTCACCCTATCAGGGTCTCTCTCTCTAAGGCCTCTCAGGTGAGTCTTGATAAACCATTGCTGACCTCCAGAGTTGACAGTACTATCTCTGATTACATTTACATTTTAGTCATTTAGCAGACGCTCTTATCCAGAGCGACTTACAGTTAGTGAATACATATACATTTTTTTTATACTGGCCCCCCGTGGGAATCGAACCCACAACCCTGGCGTTGCAAACGCCATGCTCTATCAACTGAGCTACATCCCTGCCGGCCATTCCCTCCCCTACCCTGGACGACGCTGGGCCAATTGTGGTGTCACCATGGTGAGTGCTTCTGTTTCCTCCCCCTCAGCCTTTGATGAGCTGGCTGACGCCTACGCTGAGCAGGTCCGGGGCCTGTTGGATGGAGGTGCGGATATTATCATGGTGGAGACCATCTTTGACACGGCCAACGCCAAGGTAGACCTTCCTTACTCACTTTGACAGTCGTCTAGTTTGTATCAGTACGATTCTAGTTTTACATACGATTCCGTACAATTTAGCTCAGCTGGTAGAGCACGGCGCTTGTAACGCCAAGGTAGTGGGTTCGATCCCCGGGACCACCCGTACACAAAAAAATGTATGCACGCATGACTGTAAGTCGCTTTGGATAAAAGCGTCTGCTAAATGGCTTATTATTATTATTATTATCGTAATCAATGTGTCAATTCTGATCTTGTCATAAAAGGCAGCACTGTTTGCGATCGACAAACTGTTTGAAGAGAGCTACGAACCAAGACCTATATTTGTAAGTATGAATTCTGTCTTTCGTCAGTATATCTCTTAGCTCAATGCCAATAAATGTTCAGTCCGTCACTAGAGAGGAGTTCATGTTCCTATATTGTGCGGAGCTGCTAGATTGTTTTGATTGATTGATTGATTGATTGATTTTGCCGTGCTGCCAGATCTCCGGGACCATAGTGAACAGGAGTAGGGCGGTGGCCGTATTACAGCCATACCGGCAGTCACGAGGCACCAATCAAATTCCCTGTGACTGTCGGTCACGGTAATTCCATCCAAAACTGTGCAAATGAATGACGCTGATGTGTAGCCTACCAAACTTGCTAAAATGGCCTGGTACTCAGACCTCTATTGTCCCTCTAATCCAGGGTTGTGAAACGCATTCCACGGAGGGCCGAGTGTCTGCTGGTTTTCGGTTATTCCTTTCAATTAAGACTTAGACAACCAGGTGAGGGGAGATCCTTACTAAGACCTAGACAACCAGGTGAGGGGAGTGCCTTACTAAGACCTAGACAACCAGGTGAGGGGAGTTCCTTACTAAGACCTGGACAACCAGGTGAGGGGAGTTCCTTACTAAGACCTGGACAACCAGGTGAGGGGAGTTCCTTACTAAGACCTAGACAACCAGGTGAGGGGAGTTCCTTACTAAGACCTAGACAACCAGGTGAGGGGAGTTCCTTACTAAGACCTAGACAACCAGGTGAGGGGAGTTCCTTACTAAGACCTGGACAACCAGGTGAGGGGAGTTCCTTACTAAGACCTGGACAACCAGGTGAGGGGAGTTCCTTACTAAGACCTAGACAACCAGGTGAGGGGAGTTCCTTACTAAGACCTAGACAACCAGGTGAGGGGAGTTCCTTACTAAGACCTAGACAACCAGGTGAGGGGAGTTCCTTACTAAGACCTAGACAACCAGGTTAGGGGAGTTCTTTACTAAGACCTAGACAACCAGGTGAGGGGAATTCCTTACTAATTAGTGACCTCAAATTAATCAATCAAGTCCAAGGGAGGAGTGAAGACCGTTCTCTAAACACTTCATGATTTGAATAATCTGAAGGATTAGGACAGATGGAGATGGGAGTTAGAGCTCCTCCCCCCCCAAAAAGCCCCGGACCCAATATGCATAAATACATTCCTAAAGGACCTAAAGGACCGCCGGGCCGATCCGAGTGAAGGAAGCAGCAGAAAAGCCAATTGTTTTGCTACGTTATTAAACCGGAGCCATGGAGAAAGGGAGAGAGAGGCACAGTGAGCAGCTGTAGGCTACTAAGGTGCAGAGGCCATGTGGTGTGGGAATGTATGATTAAGACATGGGAGGCTCGGAGCACTGGAGCACAGAGGGGAGACCACAACCACTGATATCTCCCGCTAGACTAACCACAGCCGCTGATAGCTCCCGCTAGACTAACCACAACCGCTGATATCTCCCGCTAGACTAACCACAACCGCTGATATCTCCCGCTAGACTAACCACAACCGCTGATATCTCCCGCTAGACTAACCACAACCACTGATATCTCCCGCTAGACTAACCACAACCACTGATATCTCCCGCTAGACTAACCACAACCGCTGATATCTCCCGCTAGACTAACCACAACCACTGATATCTCCCGCTAGACTAACCACAACCGCTGATATCTCCCGCTAGACTAACCACAACCGCTGATATCTCCCGCTAGACTAACCACAACCGCTGATATCTCCCGCTAGACTAACCACAACCACTGATATCTCCCGCTAGACTAACCACAACCACTGATATCTCCCGCTAGACTAACCACAACCGCTGATATCTCCCGCTAGACTAACCACAACCACTGTTATCTCCCGCTAGACTAACCACAACGGCACCATAGTGGATAGGAGTGGGCGTACTCTCTCAGGACAGATTGATTATGCTTCTAGATATCTGGCACCACAGTGGACAGGAGTGGGCGTACTCTCTCAGGACAGATTGATTTTCCTTCTAGATATCTGGCACCATAGTGGACAGGAGTGGGCGTACTCTCTCAGGACAGATTGATTGTGCTTCTAGATATCTGGCACCATAGTAGACAGGATTTTGCTTCTAGATATCTGGCACCATAGTGGACAGGAGTGGGCGTACTCTCTCAGGACAGATTGATTGTGCTTCTAGATATCTGGCACCATAGTGGACAGGAGTGGTCGTACTCTCTCAGGACAGATTGATTTTGCTTCTAGATATCAGGCACCATAGTGGATAGGAGTGGGCGTACTCTCTCAGGACAGATTGATTGTGCTTCTAGATATCTGGCACCATAGTGGACAGGAGTTGGCGTACTCTCTCAGGACAGATTGATTGTGCTTCTAGATATCTGGCACCATAGTGGACAGGAGTTGGCGTACTCTCTCAGGACAGATTGATTGTGCTTCTAGATATCTGGCACCATAGTGGACAGGAGTTGGCGTACTCTCTCAGGACAGATTGATTTTGCTTCTAGATATCAGGCACCATAGTGGATAGGAGTGGGCGTACTCTCTCAGGACAGATTGATTGTGCTTCTAGATATCTGGCACCATAGTGGACAGGAGTGGGCGTACTCTCTCAGGACAGATTGATTTTCCTTCTAGATATCTGGCACCATAGTGGACAGGAGTGGGCGTACTCTCTCAGGACAGATTGATTTTCCTTCTAGATATCTGGCACCGTAGTGGACAGGAGTGGGCGTACTCTCTCAGGACAGATTGATTGTTCTTCTAGATATCTGGCACCATAGTGGACAGGAGTGGGCGTACTCTCTCAGGACAGACAGGAGAGGCCTTCGTCATCAGTGTGTCCCACGCCAAACCTCTCTGGTGAGTCACCACATTCTGCTTCAGGACTTCAATACTACCTTGTTGTTGTAGACTTCCACATATTTGTCCTCAAGTTTCTTGCTATTTTATATTCAAATAAACTTCAGATCTGCTGGAGAGACTAATGGAATCTACAACATTAAAGCGGAATGTCCTGTTTTTCAAATGATACTGTGTCTTATTTTGACCTCCATAAGACTGTGTCTCAATAGACTGATAAACAGTGTGTTCATCTCTTCCAGTATCGGTCTTAACTGTGCCTTGGGAGCCACTGAGATGAGGCCTTTCATTCAAGCTATTGGGAAATGCACCACTGCTCACGTCTTGTGCTACCCCAATGCAGGTAACCAGCGCCCATCCATCCCAACTTACCCAGCAACTTAGCATCTAGCTAGCTAACCTTTTGTGTTCACAACCACCGTCTGCCATTTTCACACCCCTCTGCTTGCTCCAGGTCTCCCCAATACCTTTGGGGGATACGATGAGACCCCAGAGTTGACAGCCTCACATTTAAAGGTAAACTTATCGATTTTATAGCTGGTCTTCCCAATGAATGATGTATCGAATGATTCAGCCAAATGAATAAATATCATACCCCCCCCCCCCCCCCCCCCCAAAAAAAAAAAATGCTAACCTCCCCTGTTATTGTAATGGTGAGAGGTTAGCATGTTTTAGGGGTATGATATAAAATGCTAACCTCCCCTGTTATTGTAATGGTGAGAGGTTAGCATGTCTTGGGGGTATGATATAAAATGCTAACCTCCCCTGTTATTGTAATGGTGAGAGGTTAGCATGTTTTAGGGGTATGATATAAAATGCTAACCTCCCCTGTTATTGTAATGGTGAGAGGTTAGCATGTCTTGGGGGTATGATATAAAATGCTAACCTCCCCTGTTATTGTAATGGTGAGAGGTTAGCATGTTTTAGGGTTATGATATTTGTGTGTCTTAACTTTCTCACTCATTATTATTCACGATTAATTCAGGACTATCCGTAATCATGGTAACGTCCACATTAATGTAGAAGTGATCAGAAACATATTCTATTCTTATTTACAATAAAAGTGACTCCAAAATGACACAATACGTTATTTACCGTTCATTTCTATTGGGCACAAAATAATCTGAAACACAACAGAAACAAACAGCAAATGCATCCAACAAGTTTGTAGAGTCACAAGCTTGATGTAATCATTGTGTGCTATGTATATGGGACCAAATACTAAACTTTTGACTACTTTAATACACAAGTAAATTTGTCCAAATACTTTTGGTCCCCTAAAATGGGGGGTCTGTGTACAAAAAGTGCTTTAATTTCTAAACGGTTCACCCGATATGGATGAAAATACCCTCAAATGAAAGTTCTGGAGTACAGAGCCAAAACAACACAGCGTATCGCTGTCCCAATACTGTTGGAGATCACTACCTTTTGGTTTTGGTTTGATACGGCTTGTATACACACTGACCGTCTCTTATTTCTCTAGGAGTTTGCTACAGATGGTCTGGTGAATCTGGTTGGTGGATGCTGTGGAACGACTCCTGCACACATCAGGTGACTGATGTCTGCTCTGTCCTCTGACACTAGCTACTGTCCATAGATATAGAACTGATATATTGTCTATAGATATAGAACTGATATATTGTCTAATAGATATAGAACTGATATATTGTCTATAGATATAGAACTGATATATTGTCTATAGATATAGAACTGATATATTGTCTATAGATATAGAACTGATATATTGTCTATAGATATAGAACTGATATATTGTCTATAGATATAGAACTGATAGATATAGAACTGATATATTGTCTATAGATATAGAACTGATATATTGTCTATAGATATAGAACTGATAGATATAGAACTGATAGATATAGAACTGATATATTGTCTATAGATATAGAACTGATAGATATAGAACTGATATATTGTCTATAGATATAGAACTGATATATATATATATATATATATATATATATATATATATATATATATATATATATATATATATATATATATATATATATATATATATATATATATAGAACTGATATATTGTCTATATATATAGAACTGATATTGTCTATTCTGCTGTCTATAGATATAGAACTGATAGATATAGAACTCTCTGCTTGTGTTCAGGGCCATTGCTGAGAAAGTGAAGCACTGCCAGCCCAGAGTGCCCCCTACTGACGTCTTTCAGGACTACATGCTACTCGCAGGTAGAACATTTTACGTTTAAGTCATTTTAGCAGACGCTCTTACCCAGAGTGACTTACAGGAGCAATTAGGGTTTAAGTGCCTTGCTTAAGGGCACATCGACAGATTTTTCACCTAGTCGGGCTCGGGGATTAGAACCAGCGACCTTTCGGTAACTGGCACAACGCTCTTAACCACTAAAGCTACCTGCCGCCCCAGAACAACATCATTTTTAAATGAGCTCTGTATCCTTCCAGTCGTGGCCGTTCCAAGGGGGGCTGGTATTTATAAAGCGCTGCAGAGTATTAGTGCTGGTCTAGGATTCAGTTCTGCCTCTTAGATAATAAGGAATCCAATTTGCATAGACGGGGATGACCTGATCCTACTGTAGACCTGCTCTGAGATGTACCTTCTCAGTCGTGGCCGCGCCGATGAACAGCGGCAGCAAACCGCTGACGAGCTTTTCTCATCACAGCTTTGAGCATATTTTGTGTCACAGGTCTGGAGCCGTTCAGGATCGGTCCGTACACTAATTTCGTGAACATCGGCGAGCGATGCAACGTGGCTGGATCGAGGAAGTTTGCCAAGCTGATCATGTCCGGAAACTACGAGGTCAGCTATCTCTCCTTTATCCACCCTTTTTTTTATGATACGGTAACCACCTGAAATAAAACTCCCATCTTATACAGATTGCGTGATCATTGTAGCTAGCAATATCTTTATCTTCCATACCCATGTCTGGTGTACCAGGGTTATGTTCAGTAGGGCACACCGTATCAAAACTAACTTGGACACGTTGAGGTAGTTCCTCCCTGTTTCAGTCTATCTCCTTCTGTTTGGTGCCTAATGAACACAACCCTCTTACTGAACATGTTCTGTGCCTCTGTCTGTGAACCTGTCCCCCCCCCCCCCCGTCTGTCTCCAGGAGGCGTTGAGCATAGCCAAGACCCAGGTGGAGATGGGAGCCCAGGTCTTGGACATCAACATGGACGAGGGGATGCTGGAGGGTCCTGCCGCCATGGCCCGGTTCTGCTGTCTCATAGCTTCAGAACCTGACATCGCCAGGGTTGGGATCAACTGGACATTTCCAATACTGTCGTGATATATAAAGATAGATACCATGCGCACTGTTGAACGCTTCCAACGTTTAATCATGTTTCTAAAACCATTTACCATGATACTGTACCAATATAAGTAACGTTACTACGCACTTAGCTACAATAAAGCTGAACAACGTCATTGAAGTGCTGGGAGAGATGCAGGGGAAAACAAGACCGCTCTTAAGAACGGAGCTCCTCTACTAAATACGTCTAAAGCTGAAGTTCACTTCCCCCATCTGTCCCAGCTCTCCTCTTAGTCCTCCTCCCTCTCCTCTCCCAGGTGCCTCTGTGTATAGACTCGTCTAACTTCGAGGTGATCAAGGCGGGGCTGAAGTGTTGCCAGGGGAAGTGTATCGTCAACAGCATCAGTCTGAAGGAAGGAGTGGAGGAGTTTCTCCAGAGAGCTACGACTGTCAGACGCTACGGGGCTGCTGTGGTTGTAATGGCCTTCGACGAGGAGGGTCAGGTGAGACGGACAACTGGAGAGGAGCTGCTAGGATATAGATACCTAGAGGGAGACCCTGGGGAGGGGAGAACAGGTGAGACGGACAACTGGAAAGGAGCTGGGTGGATATAGATACCTAGAGGGAGACCCTGGGGAGGGGAGAACAGGTGAGACGGACAACTGGAAAGGAGCTGGGTGGATATAGATACCTAGAGGGAGACCCTGGGGAGGGGAGAACAGGTGAGACGGACAACTGGAAAGGAGCTGGGTGGATATAGATACCTAGAGGGAGACCCTGGGGAGGGGAGAACAGGTGAGACGGACAACTGGAAAGGAGCTGCTAGGATATAGATACCTAGAGGGAGACCCTGGGGAGGGGAGAACAGGTGAGACGGACAACTGGAAAGGAGCTGGGTGGATATAGATACCTAGAGGGAGACCCTGGAGAGGGGAGAACAGGTGAGACGGACAACTGGAAAGGAGCTGCTAGGATATAGATACCTAGAGGGAGACCCTGGGGAGGGGAGAACAGGTGAGACGGACAACTGGAAAGGAGCTGGGTGGATATAGATACCTAGAGGGAGACCCTGGGGAGGGGAGAACAGGTGAGACGGACAACTGGAAAGGAGCTGCTAGGATATAGATACCTAGAGGGAGACCCTGGGGAGGGGAGACCCTGGGGAGGGGAGAACAGGTGAGACGGACAACTGGAAAGGAGCTGGGTGGATATAGATCCCTAGAGGGAGACCCTGGGGAGGGGAGAACAGGTGAGACGGACAACTGGAAAGGAGCTGGGTGGATATAGATACCTAGAGGGAGACCCTGGGGAGGGGAGAACAGGTGAGACGGACAACTGGAAAGGAGCTGGGTGGATATAGATACCTAGAGGGAGACCCTGGGGAGGGGAGAACAGGTGAGACGGACAACTGGAAAGGAGCTGGGTGGATATAGATACCTAGAGGGAGACCCTGGGGAGGGGAGAACAGGTGAGACGGACAACTGGAAAGGAGCTGGGTGGATATAGATACCTAGAGGGAGACCCTGGGGAGGGGAGAACAGGTGAGACGGACAACTGGAAAGGAGCTGCTAGGATATAGATCCCTAGAGGGAGACCCTGGGGAGGGGAGAACAGGTGAGACGGACAACTGGAAAGGAGCTGGGTGGATATAGATACCTAGAGGGAGACCCTGGGGAGGGGAGAACAGGTGAGACGGACAACTGGAAAGGAGCTGGGTGGATATAGATACCTAGAGGGAGACCCTGGGGAGGGGAGAATAGGTGAGACGGACAACTGGAAAGGAGCTGGGTGGATATAGATACCTAGAGGGAGACCCTGGGGCTGGGAGAACAGGTGAGACGGACAACTGGAAAGGAGCTGGGTGGATATAGATCCCTAGAGGGAGACCCTGGGGAGGGGAGAACAGGTGAGACGGACAACTGGAAAGGAGCTGGGTGGATATAGATACCTAGAGGGAGACCCTGGGGAGGGGAGAACAGGTGAGACGGACAACTGGAAAGGAGCTGGGTGGATATAGATACCTAGAGGGAGACCCTGGAGAGGGGAGAACAGGTGAGACGGACAACTGGAAAGGAGCTGGGTGGATATAGATACCTAGAGGGAGACCCTGGGGAGGGGAGAACAGGTGAGACGGACAACTGGAAAGGAGCTGCTAGGATATAGATACCTAGAGGGAGACCCTGGGGAGGGGAGAACAGGTGAGACGGACAACTGGAAAGGAGCTGCTAGGATATAGATACCTAGAGGGAGACCCTGGGGAGGGGAGAACAGGTGAGACGGACAACTGGAAAGGAGCTGCTAGGATATAGATACCTAGAGGGAGACCCTGGGGAGGGGAGAACAGGTGAGACGGACAACTGGAAAGGAGCTGGGTGGATATAGATACCTAGAGGGAGACCCTGGGGAGGGGAGAACAGGTGAGACGGACAACTGGAAAGGAGCTGGGTGGATATAGATACCTAGAGGGAGACCCTGGGGAGGGGAGAACAGGTGAGACGGACAACTGGAAAGGAGCTGGGTGGATATAGATACCTAGAGGGATACCCTGGGGAGGGGAGAACAGGTGAGACGGACAACTGGAAAGGAGCTGCTAGGATATAGATACCTAGAGGGAGACCCTGGAGAGGGGAGAACAGGTGAGACGGACAACTGGAAAGGAGCTGGGTGGATATAGATACCTAGAGGGAGACCCTGGGGAGGGGAGAACAGGTGAGACGGACAACTGGAAAGGAGCTGGGTGGATATAGATACCTAGAGGGAGACCCTGGGGAGGGGAGAACAGGTGAGACGGACACCTGGAGAGGAGCTGCTAGGATATAGATACCTAGAGGGAGACCCTGGGGAGGGGAGAACAGGTGAGACGGACAACTGGAAAGGAGCTGGGTGGATATAGATACCTAGAGGGAGACCCTGGGGAGGGGAGAACAGGTGAGACGGACAACTGGAAAGGAGCTGGGTGGATATAGATACCTAGAGGGAGACCCTGGGGAGGGGAGAACAGGTGAGACGGACAACTGGAAAGGAGCTGGGTGGATATAGATACCTAGAGGGAGACCCTGGGGAGGGGAGAACAGGTGAGACGGACAACTGGAAAGGAGCTGGGTGGATATAGATACCTAGAGGGAGACCCTGGGGAGGGGAGAACAGGTGAGACGGACAACTGGAGAGGAGCTGGGTGGATATAGATACCTAGAGGGAGACCATGGGGAGGGGAGAACAGGTGAGACGGACAACTGGAAAGGAGCTGGGTGGATATAGATACCTAGAGGGAGACCCTGGGGAGGGGAGAACAGGTGAGACGGACAACTGGAAAGGAGCTGGGTGGATATAGATACCTAGAGGGAGACCCTGGGGAGGGGAGAACAGGTGAGACGGACAACTGGAAAGGAGCTGCTAGGATATAGATACCTAGAGGGAGACCCTGGGGAGGGGAGAACAGGTGAGACGGACAACTGGAAAGGAGCTGCTAGGATATAGATACCTAGAGGGAGACCCTGGGGAGGGGAGAACAGGTGAGACGGACAACTGGAAAGGAGCTGGGTGGATATAGATACCTAGAGGGAGACCATGGGGAGGGGAGAACAGGTGAGACGGACAACTGGAAAGGAGCTGCTAGGATATAGATACCTAGAGGGAGACCATGGGGAGGGGAGAACAGGTGAGACGGACAACTGGAAAGGAGCTGCTAGGATATAGATACCTAGAGGGAGACCCTGGGGAGGGGAGAACAGGTGAGACGGACAACTGGAAAGGAGCTGCTAGGATATAGATACCTAGAGGGAGACCCTGGGGAGGGGAGAACAGGTGAGACGGACAACTGGAAAGGAGCTGGGTGGATATAGATACCTAGAGGGAGACCCTGGGGAGGGGAGAACAGGTGAGACGGACAACTGGAAAGGAGCTGGTAGGATATAGATACCTAGAGGGAGACCCTGGGGAGGGGAGAACAGGTGAGACGGACAACTGGAAAGGAGCTGGGTGGATATAGATACCTAGAGGGAGACCCTGGGGAGGGGAGAACAGGTGAGACGGACAACTGGAAAGGAGCTGCTAGGATATAGATACCTAGAGGGAGACCCTGGGGAGGGGAGAACAGGTGAGACGGACAACTGGAAAGGAGCTGGGTGGATATAGATACCTAGAGGGAGACCCTGGGGAGGGGAGAACAGGTGAGACGGACAACTGGAAAGGAGCTGGGTGGATATAGATACCTAGAGGGAGACCCTGGGGAGGGGAGAACAGGTGAGACGGACAACTGGAAAGGAGCTGGGTGGATATAGATACCTAGAGGGAGACCCTGGGGAGGGGAGAACAGGTGAGACGGACAACTGGAAAGGAGCTGGGTGGATATAGATACCTAGAGGGAGACCCTGGGGAGGGGAGAACAGGTGAGACGGACAACTGGAAAGGAGCTGGGTGGATATAGATACCTAGAGGGAGACCCTGGGGAGGGGAGAACAGGTGAGACGGACAACTGGAGAGGAGCTGGGTGGATATAGATACCTAGAGGGAGACCATGGGGAGGGGAGAACAGGTGAGACGGACAACTGGAAAGGAGCTGCTAGGATATAGATACCTAGAGGGAGACCCTGGGGAGGGGAGAACAGGTGAGACGGACAACTGGAAAGGAGCTGGGTGGATATAGATACCTAGAGGGAGACCATGGGGAGGGGAGAACAGGTGAGACGGACAACTGGAAAGGAGCTGCTAGGATATAGATACCTAGAGGGAGACCATGGGGAGGGGAGAACAGGTGAGACGGACAACTGGAAAGGAGCTGCTAGGATATAGATACCTAGAGGGAGACCCTGGGGAGGAGAGAACAGGTGAGACGGACAACTGGAAAGGAGCTGGGTGGATATAGATACCTAGAGGGAGACCCTGGGGAGGGGAGAACAGGTGAGACGGACAACTGGAAAGGAGCTGGGTGGATATAGATACCTAGAGGGAGACCCTGGGGAGGGGAGAACAGGTGAGACGGACAACTGGAAAGGAGCTGGTAGGATATAGATACCTAGAGGGAGACCCTGGGGAGGGGAGAACAGGTGAGACGGACAACTGGAAAGGAGCTGGGTGGATATAGATACCTAGAGGGAGACCATGGGGAGGGGAGAACAGGTGAGACGGACAACTGGAAAGGAGCTGCTAGGATATAGATACCTAGAGGGAGACCCTGGGGAGGGGAGACCCTGGGGAGGGGAGAACAGGTGAGACGGACAACTGGAAAGGAGCTGGGTGGATATAGATACCTAGAGGGAGACCATGGGGAGGGGAGAACAGGTGAGACGGACAACTGGAAAGGAGCTGCTAGGATATAGATACCTAGAGGGAGACCCTGGGGAGGGGAGAACAGGTGAGACGGACAACTGGAAAGGAGCTGGGTGGATATAGATACCTAGAGGGAGACCCTGGGGAGGGGAGAACAGGTGAGACGGACAACTGGAAAGGAGCTGCTAGGATATAGATACCTAGAGGGAGACCCTGGGGAGGGGAGAACAGGTGAGACGGACAACTGGAAAGGAGCTGCTAGGATATAGATACCTAGAGGGAGACCCTGGGGAGGGAAGAACAGGTGAGACGGACAACTGGAAAGGAGCTGGGTGGATATAGATACCTAGAGGGAGACCATGGGGAGGGGAGAACAGGTGAGACGGACAACTGGAAAGGAGCTGCTAGGATATAGATACCTAGAGGGAGACCCATGGGGAGGGGAGAACAGGTGAGACGGACAACTGGAAAGGAGCTGCTAGGATATAGATACCTAGAGGGAGACCCTGGGGAGGGGAGAACAGGTGAGACGGACAACTGGAAAGGAGCTGGGTGGATATAGATACCTAGAGGGAGACCATGGGGAGGGGAGAACAGGTGAGACGGACAACTGGAAAGGAGCTGCTAGGATATAGATACCTAGAGGGAGACCCATGGGGAGGGGAGAACAGGTGAGACGGACAACTGGAAAGGAGCTGCTAGGATATAGATACCTAGAGGGAGACCCTGGGGAGGGGAGAACAGGTGAGACGGACAACTGGAAAGGAGCTGCTAGGATATAGATACCTAGAGGGAGACCCTGGGGAGGGGGAGAACAGGTGAGACGGACAACTGGAGAGGAGCTGGGTGGATATAGATACCTAGAGGGAGACCCTGGGGAGGGGAGAACAGGTGAGATGGACAACTGGAAAGGAGCTGGGTGGATATAGATACCTAGAGGGAGACCCTGGGGAGGGGAGAACAGGTGAGACGGACAACTGGAAAGGAGCTGGGTGGATATAGATACCTAGAGGGAGACCCTGGGGAGGGGAGAACAGGTGAGACGGACAACTGGAAAGGAGCTGGGTGGATATAGATACCTAGAGGGAGACCCTGGGGAGGGGAGAACAGGTGAGACGGACAACTGGAAAGGAGCTGGGTGGATATAGATACCTAGAGGGAGACCCTGGGGAGGGGAGAACAGGTGAGATGGACAACTGGAAAGGAGCTGGGTGGATATAGATACCTAGAGGGAGACCCTGGGGAGGGGAGAACAGGTGAGACGGACAACTGGAAAGGAGCTGGGTGGATATAGATACCTAGAGGGAGACCCTGGGGAGGGGAGAACAGGTGAGACGGACAACTGGAAAGGAGCTGGGTGGATATAGATACCTAGAGGGAGACCCTGGGGAGGGGAGAACAGGTGAGACGGACAACTGGAAAGGAGCTGGGTGGATATAGATACCTAGAGGGAGACCCTGGAGAGGGGAGAACAGGTGAGACGGACAACTGGAAAGGAGCTGGGTGGATATAGATACCTAGAGGGAGACCCTGGGGAGGGGAGAACAGGTGAGATGGACAACTGGAAAGGAGCTGGGTGGATATAGATACCTAGAGGGAGACCCTGGGGAGGGGAGAACAGGTGAGACGGACAACTGGAAAGGAGCTGGGTGGATATAGATACCTAGAGGGAACCCCTGGGGAGGGGAGAACAGGTGAGACGGACAACTGGAAAGGAGCTGGGTGGATATAGATACCTAGAGGGAGACCCTGGGGAGGGGAGAACAGGTGAGACGGACAACTGGAAAGGAGCTGGGTGGATATAGATACCTAGAGGGAGACCCTGGGGAGGGGAGAACAGGTGAGACGGACAACTGGAAAGGAGCTGGGTGGATATAGATACCTAGAGGGAGACCCTGGGGAGGGGAGAACAGGTGAGACGGACAACTGGAAAGGAGCTGCTAGGATATAGATACCTAGAGGGAGACCATGGGGAGGGGAGAACAGGTGAGACGGACAACTGGAAAGGAGCTGCTAGGATATAGATACCTAGAGGGAGACCCTGGGGAGGGGAGAACAGGTGAGACGGACAACTGGAAAGGAGCTGCTAGGATATAGATACCTAGAGGGAAACCCTGGGGAGGGGAGAACAGGTGAGACGGACAACTGGAAAGGAGCTGGGTGGATATAGATACCTAGAGGGAGACCCTGGGGAGGGGAGAACAGGTGAGACGGACAACTGGAAAGGAGCTGCTAGGATATAGATACCTAGAGGGAGACCCTGGGGAGGGGAGAACAGGTGAGACGGACAACTGGAAAGGAGCTGGGTGGATATAGATACCTAGAGGGAGACCCTGGGGAGGGGAGAACAGGTGAGACGGACAACTGGAAAGGAGCTGGGTGGATATAGATACCTAGAGGGAGACCCTGGGGAGGGGGAGAACAGGTGAGACGGACAACTGGAAAGGAGCTGGGTGGATATAGATACCTAGAGGGAGACCCTGGGGAGGGGAGAACAGGTGAGACGGACAACTGGAAAGGAGCTGCTAGGATATAGATACCTAGAGGGAGACCCTGGGGAGGGGAGAACAGGTGAGACGGACAACTGGAAAGGAGCTGGGTGGATATAGATACCTAGAGGGAGACCCTGGGGAGGGGAGAACAGGTGAGACGGACAACTGGAAAGGAGCTGCTAGGATATAGATACCTAGAGGGAGACCCTGGGGAGGGGGAGAACAGGTGAGACGGACAACTGGAAAGGAGCTGGGTGGATATAGATACCTAGAGGGAGACCCTGGGGAGGGGAGAACAGGTGAGACGGACAACTGGAAAGGAGCTGGGTGGATATAGATACCTAGAGGGAGACCCTGGGGAGGGGAGAACAGGTGAGACGGACAACTGGAAAGGAGCTGGGTGGATATAGATACCTAGAGGGAGACCCTGGGGAGGGGAGAACAGGTGAGACGGACAACTGGAAAGGAGCTGGGTGGATATAGATACCTAGAGGGAGACCCTGGGGAGGGGAGAACAGGTGAGACGGACAACTGGAAAGGAGCTGGGTGGATATAGATACCTAGAGGGAGACCCTGGGGAGGGGAGAACAGGTGAGACGGACAACTGGAAAGGAGCTGGGTGGATATAGATACCTAGAGGGAGACCCTGGGGAGGGGAGAACAGGTGAGACGGACAACTGGAAAGGAGCTGGGTGGATATAGATACCTAGAGGGAGACCCTGGGGAGGGGAGAACAGGTGAGACGGACAACTGGAAAGGAGCTGCTAGGATATAGATACCTAGAGGGAGACCCTGGGGAGGGGAGAACAGGTGAGACGGACAACTGGAAAGGAGCTGGGTGGATATAGATACCTAGAGGGAGACCCTGGGGAGGGAGAACAGGTGAGACGGACAACTGGAAAGGAGCTGGGTGGATATAGATACCTAGAGGGAGACCCTGGGGAGGGGAGAACAGGTGAGACGGACAACTGGAAAGGAGCTGGGTGGATATAGATACCTAGAGGGAGACCCTGGGGAGGGGAGAACAGGTGAGAACGGACAACTGGAAAGGAGCTGGGTGGATATAGATACCTAGAGGGAGACCCTGGGGAGGGGAGAACAGGTGAGACGGACAACTGGAAAGGAGCTGGGTGGATATAGATACCTAGAGGGAGACCCTGGGGAGGGGAGAACAGGTGAGACGGACAACTGGAAAGGAGCTGGGTGGATATAGATACCTAGAGGGAGACCCTGGGGAGGGGAGAACAGGTGAGACGGACAACTGGAAAGGAGCTGGGTGGATATAGATACCTAGAGGGAGACCCTGGGGAGGGGAGAACAGGTGAGACGGACAACTGGAAAGGAGCTGGGTGGATATAGATACCTAGAGGGAGACCCTGGGGAGGGGAGAACAGGTGAGACGGACAACTGGAAAGGAGCTGGGTGGATATAGATACCTAGAGGGAGACCCTGGGGAGGGGAGAACAGGTGAGACGGACAACTGGAAAGGAGCTGGTGGATATAGATACCTAGAGGGAGACCCTGGGGAGGGGAGAACAGGTGAGACGGACAACTGGAAAGGAGCTGGGTGGATATAGATACCTAGAGGGAGACCCTGGGGAGGGGAGAACAGGTGAGACGGACAACTGGAAAGGAGCTGGGTGGATATAGATACCTAGAGGGAGACCCTGGGGGAGGGGAGAACAGGTGAGACGGACAACTGGAAAGGAGCTGGGTGGATATAGATACCTAGAGGGAGACCCTGGGGAGGGGAGAACAGGTGAGACGGACAACTGGAAAGGAGCTGGGTGGATATAGATACCTAGAGGGAGACCCTGGGGAGGGGAGAACAGGTGAGACGGACAACTGGAAAGGAGCTGGGTGGATATAGATACCTAGAGGGAGACCCTGGGGAGGGGAGAAACAGGTGAGACGGACAACTGGAAAGGAGCTGGGTGGATATAGATACCTAGAGGGAGACCCTGGGGAGGGGAGAACAGGTGAGACGGACAACTGGAAAGGAGCTGGGTGGATATAGATACCTAGAGGGAGACCCTGGGGAGGGGAGAACAGGTGAGACGGACAACTGGAAAGGAGCTGGGTGGATATAGATACCTAGAGGGAGACCCTGGGGAGGGGAGAACAGGTGAGACGGACAACTGGAAAGGAGCTGGGTGGATATAGATACCTAGAGGGAGACCCTGGGGAGGGGAGAACAGGTGAGACGGACAACTGGAAAGGAGCTGCTAGGATATAGATACCTAGAGGGAGACCCTGGGGAGGGGAGAACAGGTGAGACGGACAACTGGAAAGGAGCTGGGTGGATATAGATACCTAGAGGGAGACCCTGGGGAGGGGAGAACAGGTGAGACGGACAACTGGAAAGGAGCTGGGTGGATATAGATACCTAGAGGGAGACCCTGGGGAGGGGAGAACAGGTGAGACGGACAACTGGAAAGGAGCTGCTAGGATATAGATACCTAGAGGGAGAACAGGATGCAGGTGGGATTCCATCCTGTTCTGCGATGGGAGTTTGGCTGACTGCAACTCTACTGCTGCGACAGGGTTTGGAACCCGTTACCTCATGGATAAAATACTGTGGCGTGACAATCAGGCCTTGAACAGCTGTCCTCTCTGTTTCCTCCAGGCCACTGAGACGGAGCGTAAGGTCGAGATCTGCAGCAGAGCCTATCACCTCCTGGTAACTCAAGTGGGCTTTGACCCTAATGACATCATCTTTGACCCCAACATCCTGACCATCGGCACGGGCATGGAGGAACACAGCGAGTATGCCATCAACTTCATCCGAGCCACCAGGCTCATCAAGGTAACTTGAGACCATGACATGTTTCTGCACATGAGCGATATAATAACCGCGATCGATAAAAGACAGTACTGTGCAGCCGTCTTCATCGACCTGGCCAAGGCTTTTGACTCTGTCAATCACCGCATTCTTATTGGCAGACTAAATAGCCTTGGTTTCTCAAATGACTGCCTCGCCTGGTTCACCAACTACTTCTCAGATAGAGTTCAATGTGTCAAATCGGAGGGCCTGTTGTCTGGACCTCTGGCAGTCTCTATGGGGGTGCCACAGGGTTCAATTCTCGGGCCGACTCTATTCTCTGTGTATGTCAATGATGTCGCTCTTGCTGCTGGTGACTCTCAGATCCACCTCTACGCAGACGACACCATTTTGTATACATCTGGCCCTTCATTGGACACTGTGTTAACAAACCTCCAAACGAGCTTCAATGCCATACAACACTCTTTCCGTGGCCTCCAACTGCTCTTAAACGCTAGTAAAACTAAATGCATGCTCTTCAATCGAACGCTGCTGGCACCCGCCCGCCCGACTAGAATCACTACTCTCGGCGGGTCGGACAACTACAAATACCTAGGTGTCTGGTTAGACCGTAAACTCAACTTCCAGACTCACATAAAGAATCTCCAATCCAAAGTTAAATCTAGAATCGGCTTCCTATTTCGCAACAAAGCCTCCTTCACTCATGCTGCCAAACATGCCCTCATAAAACTGACTATCCTACCGATCCTTGACTTCGGCGATGTCATTTACAAAATAGCTTCCAACACTCTACTCAGCAAATTGGATGTAGTCTATCACAGTGCCATCCGTTTTGTCTCCAAAGCCCCATACACTACTCACCACTGTGACCTGTACGCTCTCGTTGGCTGACCCTCACTACATATTTGTCGCCAAACCCACTGGCTCCAGGTCATCTATAAATCACTTCTAGGGAAATCCCCGCCTTATCTTAGATCATTGGTCACCATAGCAACACCCACCCATAGTATGCGTTCCAGCAGGTATATCTCACTGGTCATCCCCAAAGCCAACACCTCCTTTGGCCGCCATTCCTTCCAGTTCTCTGCTGCCAATGACTGGAACGAACTGCAAAAATCTCTGAAGCTGGAGACTCTTATCTCCCTCACTATCTTTAAGCATCAGTTGTCAGAGCACCTTACTGATCACTGCACCTGTACACAGCCCATCTGTAATTAGCCCATCCAACTACCTCATCCCCATATTGTTATTTACATTGTAATTTATTTTGCTCATTTGCACCCCAGTATCTCTATTTGCACATCATCTTCTGCACATCTATCATTCCAGTGTTAATACTAAATTGTAATTATTTTGCACTATGGCCTATTTATTGCCTTACCTCCATAACTTACTACATTTGCACACACTGTATATATATTTTCTATTGTGTTATTGACTTTATGTTTTGTTTATTCCATATGTAACTCTGTGTTGTTGTTTTTATCGCACTGCTTTGCTTTATCTTGGCCAGGTCGCAGTTGTAAATGAGAATTTGTTCTCAACTGGCTTACCTGGTTAAATAAAGGTGAAATAAAATAGGAGTCTTTACCTGGGGTAAGGATCAACCTATCATTTTAACAGTATATACTATAGTATATAATATATATTCTCTACAGGAGTCTTTACCTGGGGTCAGGATCAACCTGTCCTTCTAACAGTATTACTACAGTATATAATATATAGTGTATATATATATATATATATATATTCTCTACAGGAGTCTTTACCTGGGGTCAGGATCAACCTGTCCTCCTAACAGTATTGCTACAGTATATATATATATATACACTGCTAAAAAACATAAAGGGAACACTTAAACAACACATTCTAGATCTGAATGAATGAAATAATCTTATGAAATACTTTTTTCTTTACATAGTTGAATGTGCTGACAACAAAATCAGACAAAAATTATCAATGGAAATCAAATTTATCAACCCATGGAGGTCTGGATTTGGAGTCACCCTCAAAATTAAAGTGGAAAACCACACTACAGGCTGATCCAACTTTGATATAATATCCTTAAAACAAGTCAAAATGAGGCTCAGTAGTGTGTGTGGCCTCCACGTGCCTGTATGACCTCCCTACAACGCCTGGGCATGCTCCTGATGAGGTGGCGGATGGTCTCCTGAGGGATCTCCTCCCAGACCTGGACTAAAGCATCCGCCAACTCCTGGACAGTCTGTGGTGCAACGTGGCGTTGGTGGATGGAGTGAGACATGATGTCCCAGATGTGCTCAATTGGATTCAGGTCTGGGGAACGGGCGGGCCAGTCCATAGCATCAATGCCTTCCTCTTGCAGGAACTGCTGACACACTCCAGCCACATGAGGTCTAGCATTGTCTTGCATTAGGAGGATCCCAGGGCCAACCGCACCAGCATATGGTCTCACAAGGGGTCTGAGGATCTCATCTCGGTACCTAATGGCAGTCAGGCTACCTCTGGCGAGCACATGGAGGGCTGTGCGGCCCCCCAAAGAAATGCCACCCCACACCATGACTGACCCACCGCCAAACCGGTCATGCTGGAGGATGTTGCAGGCAGCAGAACGTTCTCCACGGCATCTCCAGACTCTGTCACGTCTGTCACGTGCTCAGTGTGAACCTGCTTTCATCTGTGAAGAGCACAGGGTGCCAGTGGCGAATTTGCCAATCTTGGTGTTCTCTGGCAAATGACAAACGTCCTGCACAGTGTTTGGCTGTAAGCACAACCCCCACCTGTGGACGTCGGGCCCTCATACCACCCTCATGGAGTCTGTTTTTGACCGTTTGAGCAGACACATGCACATTTGTGGCCTGCTGGAGGTCATTTTGCAGGGCTCTGGCAGTGCTCCTCCTGCTCCTCCTTGCACAAAGGCGGAGGTAGCAGTCCTGCTGCTGGGTTGTTGCCCTCCTACGGCCTCCTCCACGTCTCCTGATGTACTGGCCTGTCTCCTGGTAGCGCCTCCATGCTCTGGACACTGACAGACACAGCAAACCTTCTTGCCACAGCTCGCATTGATGTGCCATCCTGGACGAGCTGCACTACCTGAGCCACTTGTGTGGGTTGTAGACTCCGTCTCATGCTACCACTAGAGTGAAAGCACCGCCAGCATTCAAAAGTGACCAAAATATCAGCCAGGAAGCATAGGAACAGAAAAGTGGTCTGTGGTCACCACCTGCAAAACCAGTCCTTTATTGGGGGTGTCTTGCTAATTGCCTATAATTTCCACCTGTTGTCTATTCCATTTGCACAACAGCATGTGCAATTTGTCAATCAGTGTTGCTTCCTAAGTGGACAGTTTGATTTCACAGAAGTGTGATTGACTTGGAGTTACATTGTGTTGTTTAAGTGTTCCCTTTATTTTTTTGAGCAGTGTATATTCTCTACAGGAGTCTTTACCTGGGGTAAGGATCAACCTGTCCTTCTAACAGTATTACTACAGTATATAATATATAGTATGTACAGTGGGGAGAACAAGTATTTGATACACTGCCGATTTTGTAGGTTTTCCTACTTACAAAGCATGTAGAGGTCTATAATTTTTATCATAGGTACACTTCAACTGTGAGAGATGGAATCTAAAACAAAAATCCAGAAAATCACATTGTATGATTTTTAAGTAATTAATTTGCATTTTATTGCATGACATAAGTATTTGATACATCAGAAAAGCAGAACGTAATATTTGGTACAGAAACCTTTGTTTGCAATTACAGAGATCATACGTTTCCTGTAGTTCTTGACCAGGTTTGCACACACTGAGGCAGGGATTTTGGCCCACTCCTCCATACAGACCTTCTCCAGATCCTTCAGGTTTCGGGGCTGTCGCTGGGCAATAAGGACTTTCAGCTCCCTCCAAAGATTTTCTATTGGGTTCAGGTCTGGAGACTGGCTAGGCCACTCCAGGACCTTGAGATGCTTCTTACGGAGCCACTCAGTTGCCCTGGCTGTGTGTTTTGGGTTGTTGTCATGCTGGAAGACCCAGCCACGACCCATCTTCAATGCTCTTACTGAGGGAAGGAGGTTGTTGGCCAAGATGTCGCGATACATGGCCCCATCCATCCTCCCCTCAATACGGTGCAGTCGTCCTGTCCCCTTTGCAGAAAAGCATCCCCAAATAATTATGTTTCCACCTCCATGCTTCATGGTTGGGATGGTGTTCTTGGGGTTGTACTCATCCTTCTTCTTCCTCCAAACACGGCGAGTGGAGTTTAGACCAAAAAGCTCTATTTTTGTCTCATCAGACCACATGACCTTCTCCCATTCCTCCTCTGGATCATCCAGATGGTCATTGGCAAACTTCAGACGGGCCTGGACATGCGCTGGCTTGAGCAGGGGGACCTTGCGTGCACTGCAGGATTTTAATCCATGACGGCGTAGTGTGTTACTAATGGTTTTCTTTGAGACTGTGGTCCCAGCTCTCTTCAGGTCATTGACCAGGTCCTGCCGTGTAGTTCTGGGCTGATCCCTCACCTTCCTCATGATCATTGATGCCCCACGAGGTGAGATCTTGCATGGAGCCCCAGACTGAGGGTGATTGACCGTCATCTTGAACTTCTTCCATTTTCTAATAATTGTGCCAACAGTTGTTGCCTTCTCACCAAGCTGCTTGCCTATTGTCCTGTAGCCCATCCCAGCCTTGTGCAGGTCTACAATTTTATCCCTGATGTCCTTACACAGCTCTCTGGTCTTGGCCATTGTGGAGAGGTTGGAGTCTGTTTGATTGAGTGTGTGGACAGGTGTCTTTTATACAGGTAACGAGTTCAAACAGGTGCAGTTAATACAGGTAATGAGTGGAGAACAGGAGGGATTCTTAAAGAAAAACTAACAGGTCTGTGACAGCCGGAATTCTTACTGGTTGGTAGGTGATCAAATACTTATGTCATGCAATAAAATGCAAATGAATTACTTAAAAATCATACAATGTGATTTTCTGGATTTTTGTTTTAGATTCCGTCTCTCACAGTTGAAGTGTACCTATGATAAAAATTACAGACCTCTACATGCTTTGTAAGTAGGAAAACCTGCAAAATCAGCAGTGTATCAAATACTTGTTCTCCCCACTGTATGTATATGTATATATTCTCTACAGGAGTCTTTACCTGGGGTCAGGATCAACCTATCCTTTTAACAGTATATACTATAGTATATAATATATATTATCTACAGGAGTCTTTACCTGGGGTAAGGATCAACCTATCCTTTTAACAGTATATACTATAGTGTATATAATATATATTCTCTACAGGAGTCTTTACCTGGGGTCAGGATCAACCAAATCAGTCCGAGGTAGGGGAGGGAATGGCCGGCAGGGATGTAGCTCAGTTGGTAGAGCATGGTGTTTGCAACGCCAGGGTTGTGGGTTCGTTTCCCACGGGGGGCCAGTATGAAAAATAAATAATAATGTATGCACTCACTAACTGTAAGTCACTCTGGATAAGAGCGTCTGCTAAATGACTAAAATGTAATGACAACTTTGCACACTCTTGGCATTTCACATTCTTAAAATAAAGTGGTGATCCTAACTGACCTAAAACAGGGAATCTTTACTAGGATTAAATGTCAGGAATTGTGAAAAACTGAGTTTAAATGTATTTGGCTAAGGTGTATGTAATCTTCCGACTTCAACTGTGTATATATATTGTTCTCTACAGGAGTTGTTGCCTGGGGCCAGGATCAGTGGAGGCCTGTCCAACCTGTCCTTCTCCTTCAGAGGCATGGAGGTCATCAGAGAGGCCATGCATGGAGCCTTCCTCTACCACGCCATCAAGGTACATTTTCGTCCCACATTTATTCACTATATACATAAATGACCTTCCCTCTACATAAATGACCTTCCCTCTACATAAATGACCTTCCCTTTGTATGTCCCAAGATAGAAATGCAGACGACACAGTCTTTTATCTCCATACCAACCCAAAGCAACAGGATGCTCCTACATTTCTTACAGCAGCAGTGGACAAAATAGCTGACTGGTTGGACTACTCATGTCTAACATTGAACGTAACAAAAAAAAACTGTCTGCATGTATTTCTCCAAGCAAGAGCCCAACAACGAGACCAACTAGCACAGGCAGGAACCCACAGAACACAACTAAAACAAAACCAGCAGATCAAAAGCAAAGAGAGAGAGAGGGGGGGGAGACTTCCATATTGACGGCTGGGGTCCATCTGATAATGAGAGTGGCGATATGAATGACTAAAGCGAGAGCCAGGGAGAGAGGCGCAGAGCGAGAGGCTGTTTCACCGGGACAAGGAAGAGTCAGGGAGGGTAAATCCAATAGTGATATAGCGATATAGCGAGGGGAAATCCTCCGTAGATGGCTAGCTAGATTCCCTGGTCCTCTGTAGCTCAGCTGGTAGAGCACGGCGCTCGTAACGCCCAGGGTAGTGGGTTCGATCCCCGGGACCACCCCATACGTAAAAAATGTATGCACACATGACTGTAAGTCGCTTTGGATAAAAGCGTCTGCTAAATGGCATATTATTATTATAATATTATTATTCCAGATGCGGCAGAGGGCACAGGAGAAATGTGAAGAAAATCTAACGAAGAACAGACGAGGTACTAAACAATTAGAGCAGGCAGGGTTTTCCCCTTTCGTGAGCCCGAGGCATGAAGTCACAGAGCCTGCCTGTTGAAGCGGAACGTGCAGAATGCCCCACGTGCGTGTGGAACGCTCGCTGATTGGTAATACGATAGCTTGTTTGCGTCACGCTTCCTCATGATTGGTGGATTGTAGCTCACCACAGGCCAACACTTGGTCTGGAATGTAATTACATGCTAGTCGCTAACGTTATCCAGCTTGAGCTAGCTAGTGAGCTAGCATACCAAATCGCTGGTAAGAGTAGGTTCTCCTTAATGACGGTGGCAATAGCGCATTGTGGGTAGCTCCGAAGTTATCCCAAAACGAGTTAATAAATATTTAAAAAACGTAACTATGCATAACCAGATTGACTACCACAAAGTTACTAGGTCTTTGACCACATTATGTTGTTACTTTAGTGAGTAAAAACTCCTGCTTCGTACCCTTTAAGTAGGCCGTCATTGTAAATAAGAATTTGTTCTTAACTGACTTGCCTAGTTAATTAAAGGTAAAATAAAAAAAAGTAGTGTGACACCTCAGATGTTGCTTATTTCTCCACGTTTTCCATGGGGTATGTATGCTGAACAAAAATATAAACGCAACATGCAACAATTTTTAATATTTTACAGAGTTACAGTTCATATAAGGAAATCAGTCAATTTAAATTTTAAAGAGCGACTTACAGTTAGTGAGTGCATACATTTTTATTTTATACTGGTCCCCCGTGGGAAACGAACCCACAACCCTGGCGTTGCAAGCACCATGCTCGCCCAACTGAGCTACAGATTAGGCCCTAATCTGTGGAGTTCACATGACTGGGCAGGGGCACAGCCATGGGTGGGCCTGGGAGGGCATAGGCCCACCCACTGGGGAGCCAGGCCCAGCCAATCAGAATGAGTGTTTCCACCCACTGGGGAGCCAGGCCCAGCCAATCAGAATGAGTGTTTCCCCACAAAAGGGCTTTATTACGGACAGAAATACTCCTCAAAATTTGAGGGAAATCAGCTTTTTGCGCCTATGGAACACTTCTGGGATTTTTTTATTTTTATTTCAGCTCATGAAACATGGAACCAACACGTTTTTATATTTCAGTTGAGTGTAGTCACCCTGTCGTCCTGCTGCCCCCTACAGGATGGAATGGACATGGGCATAGTGAACGCTGGCAGCCTGCCCGTCTATGATGATATTGACAAGGAGCTCCTGCTAATGTGTGAGAACCTCATCTGGAACAAAGACCCGGAGGCCACAGAGAAACTACTGCTGTATGCACAGGTATGGGGTCTACACAGTACAGTACATATCCAACAACAGGTATGTGGTCTACACAGTACAGTACATATGCTGCTGTATGAACAGGCACATACTGGTCCACCTGGTTAACACAGAACATATTCTGCTGTATGAACAGGTCCACCTGGTTAACACAGTACATATGCTGCTGTATGAACAGGTCCACCTGGTTAACACAGTACATATGCTGCTGTATGAACAGGTCCACCTGGTTAACACAGTACATATGCTGCTGTATGAACAGGTACATACTGGTCCACCTGGTTAACACAGTACATATGCTGCTGTATGAACAGGTACATACTGGTCCACCTGGTTAACACAGTACATATGCTGCTGTATGAACAGGTCCACCTGGTTAACACAGTACATATTCTGCTGTATGAACAGGTCCACCTGGTTAACACAGTACATATTATGCTGTATGAACAGGTCCACCTGGTTAACACAGTACATATGTTGATGTATGAATAGGTCCACCTTGTTAACACAGTACATATGCTGCTGTATGAACAGGTCCACCTGGTTAACACAGTACATATTATGCTGTATGAACAGGTCCACCTGGTTAACACAGTATATATTATGCTGTATGAACAGATCCACCTGGTTAACACAGTACATATGCTGCTGTATGAACAGGTCCACCTGGTTAACACAGTACATATTATGCTGTATGAACAGGTCCACCTGGTTAACACAGTACATATGCTGCTGTATGAACAGGTCCACCTGGTTAACACAGTACATATTATGCTGTATGAACAGATCCACCTGGTTAACACAGTACATATGCTGCTGTATGAACAGGTCCACCTGGTTAACACAGTACATATTATGCTGTATGAACAGATCCACCTGGTTAACACAGCACATATGCTGCTGTATGAACAGGTACATACTGGTCCACCTGGTTAACACAGTACATATTCTGATGTATGAACAGGTCCACCTGGTTAACACAGTACATATTCTGCTGTATGAACAGGTCCACCTGGTTAACACAGTACATATGCTGCTGTATGAACAGGTCCACCTGGTTAACACAGTACATGTCCTATAACTCTGTTAACTCTGGTTAACTGATCCCTAGTTAACTAGTTCCCATAGCTTTTCTCTGAAGAGAATCCTGTCGTTTTCAGAGCTGTGCCAAAGGAGGGAAGAAGGTGGTCCAGACGGATGAATGGAGAGGGGGAACAGTGGAGGAGAGGCTGGAGTATGGGCTCATCAAGGTTAGTAGGAGAGGCTGGAGTATGGGCTCATCAAGGTTAGTAGGAGAGGCTGGAGTATGGGCTCATCAAGGTTAGTAGGAGAGGCTGGAGTATGGGCTCATCAAGGTTAGTAGGAGAGGCTGGAGTATGGGCTCATCAAGGTTAGTAGGAGAGGCTGGAGTATGGGCTCATCAAGGTTAGTAGGAGAGGCTGGAGTATGGGCTCATCAAGGTTAGTAGGACAGACTGGAGTATGGGCTCATCAAGGTTAGTAGGAGAGGCTGGAGTATGGGCTCATCAAGGTTAGTAGGAGAGGCTGGAGTATGGGCTCATCAAGGTTAGTAGGAGAGGCTGGAGTATGGGCTCATCAAGGTTAGTAGGAGAGGCGAGGCTGGAGTATGGGCTCATCAAGGTTAGTAGGACAGACTGGAGTATGGGCTCATCAAGGTTAGTAGGACAGACTGGAGTATGGGCTCATCAAGGTTAGTAGGACAGGCTGGAGTATGGGCTCATCAAGGTTAGTAGGAGAGGCTGGAGTATGGGCTCATCAAGGTTAGTAGGAGAGGCTGGAGTATGGGCTCATCAAGGTTAGTAGGACAGACTGGAGTATGGGCTCATCAAGGTTAGTAGGAGAGACTGGAGTATGGGCTCATCAAGGTTAGTAGGAGAGGCTGGAGTATGGGCTCATCAAGGTTAGTAGGACAGGCTGGAGTATGGGCTCATCAAGGTTAGTAGGAGAGGCTGGAGTATGGGCTCATCAAGGTTAGTAGGAGAGGCTGGAGTATGGGCTCATCAAGGTTAGTGGGAGGCTGGAGTATGGGCTCATCAAGGTTAGTAGGAGAGGCTGGAGTATGGGCTCATCAAGGTTAGTGGGAGGCTGGAGTATGGGCTCATCAAGGTTATTTGGAGAGGCTGGAGTATGGGCTCATCAAGGTTAGTAGGAGAGGCTGGAGTATGGGCTCATCAAGGTTAGTAGGAGAGGCTGGAGTATGGGCTCATCAAGGTTGGTGGCATGCAGGTACCAAGTTATTTTCCCTCCCTGTCTCCCTCCCTCCTACTGATCACATACTGCAGGTACCAAGGTATTTTCAGGTATATCTAGCAAGATAGGTTTTGACAAAACTTTACAGATAAAGGTAAGGTAAAAATCTCTCCCTTTCTCCATCACTATCACAATTACTATCAATATTCCTTCTCTCGCTCTGTCTCTGTTTATGCCAATTTTCAATTCAATTTAAGGGCTTTATTGGCATGGGAAACATATGTTAACATTGCCAAAGCAAGTGAAGTAGATAATAAACAAAAGTGAAATAAACAATACAAAATTGACAGTAAACATTACACTCACAAAAGCTTTCTCTGTCTCTCTCTCTCACTCTCTCTCTCTCTCTCTCTCTCTCTCTCTGTCTCTCTCTCTGTCTCTGTCTCTCTGTCTCTCTCTCTCTCTCTCTCTCTCTCTCTCTCTCTCTCTCTCTCTCTCTGTCTCTGTCTCTGTCTCTGTCTCTGTCTCTGTCTCTGTCTCTGTCTCTGTCTCTGTCTCTGTCTCTGTCTCTGTCTCTGTCTCTGTCTCTGTCTCTGTCTCTCTCTCTCTCTCTCTCTCTCTCTCTCTCTCTCTCTCTCTCCTCTCTCTCTCTCTCTCTCTCTCTCTCTCTCTCTCTCTCTCTCTCTCTCTCTCTCTCTCTCTCTCTCTCTCTCTGTCTCTCTCTCCAGGGTATAGATAAGTATGTGGTAGAGGACACAGAGGAGGCGAGGGCCCAGGCTGAGCGCTACCCGAGGCCCCTACACGTCATCGAGGGGCCCCTGAT
>LR778289.1:40915981-40928481 GCA_902810595.1 Coregonus sp. 'balchen' | reverse complement strand
AGCTCCAGCCAACCGCTCAACAGCTCTCAGATAGAGGAGGTTAGTCTGAGCTCCAGCCAACCGCTCAACAGCTCTCAGATAGAGTAGGTTAGTCTGAGCTCCAGCCAACCGCTCAACAGCTCTCAGATAGAGTAGGTTAGTCTGAGCTCCAGCCAACCGCTCAACAGCTCTCAGATAGAGTAGGTTAGTCTGAGCTCCAGCCAACCGCTCAACAGCTCTCAGATACAGTGGGTTAGTCTACATGATGAGATTATTATGGGTAAGAGAGAGAGTATTTTTATTTGTCAAACGGCAGTCGAGCATCGATCATCATGTCACCAGAATAAGACCTTTGATTTTTTTTGGCAGTCGAGCATCGATCATCATGTCACCAGAATAAGACCTTCGATTTTTTTTGGGCAGTCGAGCATCGATCTTCATGTCACCAGAATAAGACCTTAGATTTTTTTTGGGCAGTAGAGCATCGATCTTCATGTCACCAGAATAAGACCCTCGATGTTTATTGGAAAGGAGCATCAAGCTCATCACGGTGCAACTTTCACCACCCTGTGAAGTTCATCATAACTTATTCGATCTGTAGCCCAATAAACATCATATCGAAGTGACTCCAAGTTTACTTCGATGTGATGGTTATTTTATCAATATTTGCGCATAAATGCGTTTCCACCGACCCCATTTCTCAAATAATTAATTTTACCGACACAAAAAAGATACCACCACGTCGAACCAACAAATTGTCTGTCGGCATTTATATAAAATTGTACCGAATCGTCCTCTTTCCATCAGCCCGGTCGTGACTTTTTTTTTTTTTTTTTTCATGCGTCCGTTAATTCATCCTTTTATGAAATGGTTTGGATGGAAACCTTGTTAATGTAAGAAAGATTAGGGAATGTTCCTGTACCTTTTTCCATAACCTTGTTCTAACGCTGTTCGGTTCCCTTTTCCTAGAGTGATAGATCTGGGGGTCATGATTCCATGTGACAAGATACTGAGGGAAGCCATCAAATGCAAAGCAGGTGGGTTAACATTAACCGTATGGCTTTATCAGTTCCAACACCGGTACCGCAGCTCGGCTTTCTGCTGGCTTTTATGTGTCACATTTATACCTTTTTATGTTGGCGTCATTCTTAGCTTGGAGCCTAATCCTTATTAATCAATAGGAATAACCTGGTCCCAGATCTGTTTGTGCTGTCTTGCCAACTGCTATGGTCATTGTTTGTCGTGACAGTAACCGTAGGAGTTGGCTATATACGCCACAGACAGATCTGGGAGTAGGATTGGGACTGAAATCAGAGGTGGAAATGGAGTGAACTACTCTTTTGGAAGAAGTCCCTCCCAGCTGAACTTCCTGTGTATCCCTCCCTCCGCCCCCTTACAGACATCATCGGTCTGTCTGGCCTCATCACGCCCTCGCTGGATGAGATGATCTACGTTGCCAAGGAGATGGAGCGGCTTGGGATGAAGACCCCGCTGCTGATCGGAGGGGCAACCACCTCCAAGTAGGATACACACACACACACACGCCATCATTAGCTTTACCATGACCTTTCAACTCTCTACCATGTCCTGATGTGAAGCCTCCGTGTGTTAACAGGACCCACACGGCCGTGAAGATCGCTCCCCGCTACAGCTGTCCTGTGGTGCACGTTCTGGATGCCTCCAGGAGTGTGGTGGTGGTACGTACACTCTACCTCCTATCGCTAGAGACCGTGGTCCTCAGTTAGTGCAGCCCCTAGCAAGGTTGTGGGTTCAAATCCCACTGGGATCCTATTCCTATTTCCTACTACGTAGCTAGCGTGTTGACTACTCCATCTCTTGGTTTTGTACCCTTCCTATCACTAGACAGGGGCAGCATATTTGTATTTGTATTTATTATGGAGCCCCATTAGTTCCTGCCAAGGCAGCAGCTACTCTTCCTGGGGTTTATTATGGATCCCCATTAGTTCCTGCCAAGGCAGCAGCTACTCTTCCTGGGGTTTATTATGGATCCCCATTAGTTCCTGCCAAGGCAGCAGCTACTCTTCCTGGGGTTTATTATGGATCCCCATTAGTTCCTGCCAAGGCAGCGGCTACTCTTCCTGGGGTTTATTATGGATCCCCATTAGTTCCTGCCAAGGCAGCAGCTACTCTTCCTGGGGTTTATTATGGATCCCCATTAGTTCCTGTCAAGGCAGCAGCTACTCTTCCTGGGGTTTATTATGGATCCCCATTAGTTCCTGCCAAGGCAGCAGCTACTCTTCCTGGGGTTTATTATGGATCCCCATTAGTTCCTGCCAAGGCAGCAGCTACTCTTCCTGGGGTTTATTATGGATCCCCATTAGTTCCTGCCAAGGCAGCAGCTACTCTTCCTGGGGTTTATTATGGATCCCCATTAGTTCCTGCCAAGGCAGCAGCTACTCTTCCTGGGGTTTATTATGGATCCCCATTAGTTCCTGCCAAGGCAGCAGCTACTCTTCCTGGGGTCCAAACTCATTAAATCAAATCTAATTTTATTGGTCACACACACATATTTAGCAGATGTTATTGCGGGTGTAGCGAAATGCACTTACATTACACATAAAACAAAATATAAAACAGTACATCATATAACATTATTATATCACCTCATATCTACAATACAAAATGTTTAATACCACCATACAACAATATCACAATGTGTGCGTGTGCATGTGTCTATACCCTTGTGTGTGTCTCTTCACAGTCCCCGTTGTTCCAGAAGGTGTATTTTTACCTGTAAAAAAAATAATAATCTGATTCTACTGCTGTCATGAGTTACTTGATGTGGAATAGAGTTCCATGTAGTCATGGCTCTATGTAGTACTGTGCGCCTCCCATAGTCTGTTCTGGACTTGGGGACTGTGAAGAGACCTCTGGTGGCATGTCTTGTGGGGTATGCATGGGTTTCCGAGCTGTGTGATAGTCGTTTAAACAGACCGCTCAGTGCATTCAGCTTGTCAACACTTCTTACAAAAACAAGTAGTGATGATTTCAATCTCTCTTCCACTTTGAGCCAGGAGAGATTGACATGCATATTATTAATGTTAGCTCTCTGTGTACATCCAAGGGCCAGCCGTGCTGCCCTGTTCTGAGCCAATTGCAATTTTCCTAAGTCCCTCTTTGTGGCACCTGACCACACGACTGTACAGTAGTCCAGGTGTGACAAAACTAGGGCCTGTAGGACCTGCCTTGTTGATAGTGCTGTTAAGAAGGTAGAGCAGCGCTTTATTATGGACAGACTTCTCCTCATCTTAGCTACTGTTGTATCAATATGTTTTGACCATGACAGTTTACAATCCAGGGTTACTCCAAGCAGTTTAGTCTCCTCAACTTGCTCAATTTCCACATTATTTATTACAAGGTGTAGTTGAGGTTTAGGGTTTAGTGAATGATTTGTCCCAAATACAATGCTTTTAGTTTTAGAGATATTTAGGACTAACTTATTCCTTACCACCCATTCTGAAACTAACTGCAGCTCTTTGTTAATAATATAATAATAATAATAATAATAATAATTGTTAAGCGTTGCAGTCATTTTAATCGCTGTAGTAGCTGACGTGTATAGTGTTGTCATCCGCATACATAGACACACTGGCTTTACTCAAAGTTTTCATAACTCATGTATTTACAGTAATAATAATAAATAATATGCCATTTAGCAGACGCTTTTATCCAAAGCGACTTACAGTCATGCGTGCATACATTTTTGTGTATGGGTGGTCCCGGGGATCGAACCCACTACCTTGGCGTTACAAGCGCCGTGCTCTACCAGCTGAGCTGAGCTACAGAGGACCAGTCATGGTCAAAAGTTTTGAGAATGACACAAAATATTAATTTTCACAAAGTCTGCTGCCTCAGTTTTTATGATGGCAATTTGCATATACTCCAGAATGTTATGAAGAGTGATCAGATGAATTGCAAAGTCCCTCTTTGCCATGAAAATGAACTTAATCCCCCAAAAAAAACATTTCCACTGCATTTCAGCCCTGCCACAAAAGGACCAGCTGACATCATGTCAGTGATTCTGTCGTTAACACAGGTGAGAGTGTTGACGAGGCTGGAGATCACTCTGTCATGCTGATTGAGTTAGAATAACAGACTGGAAGCTTTAAAAGGAGGGTGGTGCCTGTTAACCATGGTTACACTTATGGAATGCTTGTAATTATACTTCAGTATACCATAGTAACATCCGACAAAAATATCTAAAAACATTGAAGCAGCAAACTTTGTGAAGACCAATACTTGTGTCATTCTCAAAACGTGTGTGGTCCGGAACAGAGAAGTCCCCAGATAGTTGTCAACCGCTCATACACCAGTGTTAATTAGTCCTGTATTGGGTTGGTTCATCTCTGTTAGGGACATTTCCTCCTCATCCATAGATGAAAGTAGCCATTCTCAGTGATGGCGCCTTGTCAGCTGCACTCCATCAACAGTGACGGCACCCTCTCCGCTTCACGCCCTCAGTTATCATGGCACCCTCTCAGCTTCACGCCCTCAACAATGATGGCACCCTCTCCGCTTCACGCCCTCAGTTATCATGGCACCCTCTCAGCTTCACGCCCTCAGTTATGATGGCACCCTCTCAGCTTCACGCCCTCAACAATGATGGCACCCTCTCAGCTTCACGCCCTCAGTTATCATGGCACCCTCTCAGCTTCACGCCCTCAGTTATCATGGCACCCTCTCAGCTTCACGCCCTCAGTTATCATGGCACCCTCTCAGCTTCACGCCCTCAACAGTGATGGCACCCTCTCCGCTTCACGCCCTAAGTTATTATGGCAGCTTCTCAGCTTCACGCCATCAACAGTGATGGCACCTTCTCAGCTTCACGCCATCAACAGTGATGGCACCCTCTCCGCTTCACGCCCTCAGTTATCATGGCAACCTCTCAGCTTCACGCCCTCAACAATGATGGCACCCTCTCCGCTTCACGCCCTCAGTTATCATGGCACCCTCTCAGCTTCACGCCCTCAGTTATCATGGCACCCTCTCAGCTTCACGCCCTCAACAATGATGGCACCCTCTCAGCTTCACGCCCTCAACAATGATGGCACCCTCTCCGCTTCACGCCCTCAGTTATCATGGCACCCTCTCCGCTTCACGCCCTCAACAGTGATGGCACCCTATCCACTTCACACCCTCAGTTATCATGGCACCCTCTCAGCTTCACGCCCTCAGTTATGATGGCACCCTCTCAGCTTCACGCCCTCAACAATGATGGCACCCTCTCCGCTTCACATCCTCAGTTATCATGGCACCCTCACAGCTTCAAAGCTCTACTCTACTCTTAACATATAATAATTGTCCTCCAAGGATTCTCACACCGGAGCCAAAACTCTGTGATATTCTATGTTCGTCCAAAAAGGCACCCTATTACCTATATAGTGCACAACAAAAGTATGGGCTCTGGTCAAAAGTAGTGCACTATTTAGGGAAAAGGGTACTATTTGGGAAGCGGAATCTATTTCTTAAACCATGTTGTCCTGTCTCTGTGTAGTACTGTCAGCTGACCATCCACGTTGTCCTGTCTCTGTGTAGTACTGTCAGCTGACCATCCATGTTGTCCTGTCTCTGTGTAGGACTGTCAGCTGACCATCCATGTTGTCCTGTCTCTGTGTAGTGTTCTCAGCTGACCATCCATGTTGTCCTGTCTCTGTGTAGGACTGTCAGCTGACCATCCATGTTGTCCTGTCTCTGTGTAGTGTTCTCAGCTGACCATCCATGTTGTCCTGTCTCTGTGTAGTGTTCTCAGCTGCTAGATGAGAATGTGAAGGAGGAGTTCTTTGAGGAGACGACAGAGGAGTACGAAGACATCAGACAGGACCACTACGACTCTCTGAAGGTGAGGAACACACACAGGACCACTACGACTCTCTGAAGGTGAGGAACACACACAGAGAGAGAGACAAACACACGCACGTAACACGCACACTGGACCACTACGACACTCTGAAGGTGAGGAACACACACACAGAGAGAGAGACAAACACACGCACGTAACACGCACACTGGACCACTACGACACTCTGAAGGTGAGGAACACACACACAGAGAGAGAGACAAACACACGCACGTAACACGCACACTGGACCACTACGACACTCTGAAGGTGAGGAACACACACACAGAGAGAGAGAGACAAACACACGCACGTAACACGCACATTGGACCACTACGACACTCTGAAGGTGAGTAGTATTATTGGATGTAGTCTAGGACTCTCTATTAGGAACAGACTGTCCTGTCCTGTTCTGGAACAGTCTGGAAGGGAGGAGTTGTTCTAGTCTAACAGACTGTCCTGTCCTGTTCTGGAACAGTCTGGAAGGGAGGAGTTGTTCTAGTCTAGCAGACTGTCCTGTCCTGTCCTGGAACAGTCTGGAAGGGAGGAGTTGTTCTAGTCTAACAGACTGTCCTGTCCTGTTCTGGAACAGTCTGGAAGGGAGGAGTTGTTCTAGTCTAACAGACTGTCCTGTCCTGTTCTGGAACAGTCTGGAAGGGAGGAGTTGTTCTAGTCTAACAGACTGTCCTGTCCTGTTCTGGAACAGTCTGGAAGGGAGGAGTTGTTCTAGTCTAACAGACTGTCCTGTCCTGTTCTGGAACAGTCTGGAAGGGAGGAGTTGTTCTAGTCTAACAGACTGTCCTGTTCTGGAACAGTCTGGAAGGGAGGAGTTGTTCTAGTCTAACAGACTGTCCTGTCCTGTTCTGGAACAGTCTGGAAGGGAGGAGTTGTTCTAGTCTAACAGACTGTCCTGTCCTGTTCTGGAACAGTCTGGAAGGGAGGAGTTGTTCTAGTCTAACAGACTGTCCTGTCCTGTCCTGGAACAGTCTGGAAGGGAGGAGTTGTTCTAGTCTAACAGACTGTCCTGTCCTGGAACAGTCTGGAAGGGAGGAGTTGTTCTAGTCTAACAGACTGTCCTGTCCTGTTCTGGAACAGTCTGGAAGGGAGGAGTTGTTCTAGTCTAACAGACTGTCCTGTCCTGTTCTGGAACAGTCTGGAAGGGAGGAGTTGTTCTAGTCTAACAGACTGTCCTGTCCTGTCCTGGAACAGTCTGGAAGGGAGGAGTTGTTCTAGTCTAACAGACTGTCCTGTCCTGTTCTGGAACAGTCTGGAAGGGAGGAGTTGTTCTAGTCTAACAGACTGTCCTGTCCTGTTCTGGAACAGTCTGGAAGGGAGGAGTTGTTCTAGTCTAACAGACTGTCCTGTCCTGTTCTGGAACAGTCTGGAAGGGAGCAGTTGTTCTAGTCTAACAGACTGTCCTGTCCTGTCCTGGAACAGTCTGGAAGGGAGGAGTTGTTCTAGTCTAACAGACTGTCCTGTTCTGGAACAGTCTGGAAGGGAGGAGTTGTTCTAGTCTAACAGACTGTCCTGTCCTGTTCTGGAACAGTCTGGAAGGGAGGAGTTGTTCTAGTCTAACAGACTGTCCTGTCCTGTTCTGGAACAGTCTGGAAGGGAGGAGTTGTTCTAGTCTAACAGACTGTCCTGTCCTGTTCTGGAACAGTCTGGAAGGGAGGAGTTGTTCTAGTCTAACAGACTGTCCTGTCCTGTTCTGGAACAGTCTGGAAGGGAGGAGTTGTTCTAGTCTAACAGACTGTCCTGTCCTGTTCTGGAACAGTCTGGAAGGGAGGAGTTGTTCTAGTCTAACAGACTGTCCTGGACTGTTCTGGAACAGTCTGGAAGGGAGGAGTTGTTCTAGTCTAACAGACTGTCCTGTTCTGGAACAGTCTGGAAGGGAGTAGTTGTTCTAGTCTAGCAGACTGTCCTGTCCTGTTCTGGAACAGTCTGGAAGGGAGGAGTTGTTCTAGTCTAACAGACTGTCCTGGACTGTTCTGGAACAGTCTGGAAGGGAGGAGTTGTTCTAGTCTAACAGACTGTCCTGTCCTGTTCTGGAACAGTCTGGAAGGGAGGAGTTGTTCTAGTCTAACAGACTGTCCTGTCCTGTCCTGGAACAGTCTGGAAGGGAGGAACTGTTCTAGTCTAACAGACTGTCCTGTTCTGGAACAGTCTGGAAGGGAGGAGTTGTTCTAGTCTAACAGACTGTCCTGTCCTGTCCTGGAACAGTCTGGAAGGGAGGAACTGTTCTAGTCTAACAGACTGTCCTGTTCTGGAACAGTCTGGAAGGGAGGAGTTGTTCTAGTCTAACAGACTGTCCTGTCCTGTCCTGGAACAGTCTGGAAGGGAGGAGTTGTTCTAGTCTAACAGACTGTCCTGTCCTGTTCTGGAACAGTCTGGAAGGGAGGAGTTGTTCTAGTCTAACAGACTGTCCTGTCCTGTTCTGGAACAGGCTGGAAGGGAGGAGTTGTTCTAGTCTAACAGACTGTCCTGTTCTGGAACAGTCTGGAAGGGAGGAGTTGTTCTAGTCTAACAGACTGTCCTGTCCTGTTCTGGAACAGTCTGGAAGGGAGGAGTTGTTCTAGTCTAACAGACTGTCCTGTCCTGTTCTGGAACAGTCTGGAAGGGAGGAGTTGTTCTAGTCTAACAGACTGTCCTGTCCTGTTCTGGAACAGTCTGGAAGGGAGGAGTTGTTCTAGTCTAACAGACTGTCCTGTCCTGTTCTGGAACAGTCTGGAAGGGAGGAGTTGTTCTGGTCTAACAGACTGTCCTGTCCTGTTCTGGAACAGTCTGGAAGGGAGGAGTTGTTCTAGTCTAACAGACTGTCCTGTCCTGTTCTGGAACAGTCTGGAAGGGAGGAGTTGTTCTGGTCTAACAGACTGTCCTGTCCTGTTCTGGAACAGTCTGGAAGGGAGGAGTTGTTCTAGTCTAACAGACTGTCCTGTCCTGTTCTGGAACAGTCTGGAAGGGAGGAGTTGTTCTAGTCTAACAGCCTGTCCTGTCCTGTTCTGGAACAGTCTGGAAGGGAGGAGTTGTTCTAGTCTAACAGACTGTCCTGTCCTGTTCTGGAACAGTCTGGAAGGGAGGAGTTGTTCTGGTCTAACAGACTGTCCTGTCCTGTTCTGGAACAGTCTGGAAGGGAGGAGTTGTTCTAGTCTAACAGACTGTCCTGTCCTGTTCTGGAACAGTCTGGAAGGGAGGAGTTGTTCTAGTCTAACAGACTGTCCTGTCCTGTTCTGGAACAGTCTGGAAGGGAGGAGTTGTTCTAGTCTAACAGACTGTCCTGTCCTGTTCTGGAACAGTCTGGAAGGGAGGAGTTGTTCTGGTCTAACAGACTGTCCTGTCCTGTCCTGTTCTGGAACAGTCTGGAAGGGAGGAGTTGTTCTAGTGTAACAGACTGTCCTGTCCTGTTCTGGAACAGTCTGGAAGGGAGGAGTTGTTCTGGTCTAACAGACTGTCCTGTCCTGTCCTGTTCTGGAACAGTCTGGAAGGGAGGAGTTGTTCTAGTGTAACAGACTGTCCTGTCCTGTTCTGGAACAGTCTGGAAGGGAGGAGTTGTTCTAGTCTAACAGACTGTCCTGTCCTGTTCTGGAACAGTCTGGAAGGGAGGAGTTGTTCTAGTCTAACAGACTGTCCTGTTCTGGAACAGTCTGGAAGGGAGGAGTTGTTCTAGTCTAACAGACTGTCCTGTTCTGGAACAGTCTGGAAGGGAGGAGTTGTTCTAGTCTAACAGACTGTCCTGTCCTGTTCTGGAACAGTCTGGAAGGGAGGAGTTGTTCTAGTCTAGCAGACTGTCCTGTTCTGGAACAGTCTGGAAGGGAGGAGTTGTTCTAGTCTAACAGACTGTCCTGTTCTGGAACAGTCTGGAAGGGAGGAGTTGTTCTAGTCTAACAGACTGTCCTGTCCTGTTCTGGAACAGTCTGGAAGGGAGGAGTTGTTCTAGTCTAACAGACTGTCCTGTCCTGTTCTGGAACAGTCTGGAAGGGAGGAGTTGTTCTAGTCTAACAGACTGTCCTGTCCTGTTCTGGAACAGTCTGGAAGGGAGGAGTTGTTCTAGTCTAACAGACTGTTCTGTCCTGTTCTGGAACAGTCTGGAAGGGAGGAGTTGTTCTAGTCTAACAGACTGTCCTGTCCTGTTCTGGAACAGTCTGGAAGGGAGGAGTTGTTCTAGTCTAACAGACTGTCCTGGACTGTTCTGGAACAGTCTGGAAGGAAGGAGTTGTTCTAGTCTAACAGACTGTCCTGTTCTGGAACAGTCTGGAAGGGAGGAGTTGTTCTAGTCTAACAGACTGTCCTGTCCTGTTCTGGAACAGTCTGGAAGGGAGGAGTTGTTCTAGTCTAACAGACTGTCCTGTCCTGTTCTGGAACAGTCTGGAAGGGAGGAGTTGTTCTAGTCTAACAGACTGTCCTGTCCTGTTCTGGAACAGTCTGGAAGGGAGGAGTTGTTCTAGTCTAACAGACTGTCCTGTCCTGTTCTGGAACAGTCTGGAAGGGAGGAGTTGTTCTAGTCTAACAGACTGTCCTGTTCTGGAACAGTCTGGAAGGGAGGAGTTGTTCTAGTCTAACAGACTGTCCTGTCCTGTTCTGGAACAGTCTGGAAGGGAGGAGTTGTTCTAGTCTAACAGACTGTCCTGTCCTGTTCTGGAACAGTCTGGAAGGGAGGAGTTGTTCTAGTCTAACAGACTGTCCTGTCCTGTTCTGGAACAGTCTGGAAGGGAGGAGTTGTTCTAGTCTAACAGACTGTCCTGTCCTGTTCTGGAACAGTCTGGAAGGGAGGAGTTGTTCTAGTCTAACAGACTGTCCTGTCCTGTCCTGGAACAGTCTGGAAGGGAGGAGTTGTTCTAGTCTAACAGACTGTCCTGTTCTGGAACAGTCTGGAAGGGAGGAGTTGTTCTAGTCTAACAGACTGTCCTGTTCTGGAACAGTCTGGAAGGGAGGAGTTGTTCTAGTCTAACAGACTGTCCTGTCCTGTTCTGGAACAGTCTGGAAGGGAGGAGTTGTTCTAGTCTAACAGACTGTCCTGTCCTGTTCTGGAACAGTCTGGAAGGGAGGAGTTGTTCTAGTCTAACAGACTGTCCTGTCCTGGAACAGTCTGGAAGGGAGGAGTTGTTCTAGTCTAACAGACTGTCCTGTCCTGTTCTGGAACAGTCTGGAAGGGAGGAGTTGTTCTAGTCTAACAGACTGTCCTGTCCTGTTCTGGAACAGTCTGGAAGGGAGGAGTTGTTCTAGTCTAACAGACTGTCCTGTCCTGTTCTGGAACAGTCTGGAAGGGAGGAGTTGTTCTAGTCTAACAGACTGTCCTGTCCTGTCCTGGAACAGTCTGGAAGGGAGGAGTTGTTCTAGTCTAACAGACTGTCCTGTCCTGTTCTGGAACAGTCTGGAAGGGAGGAGTTGTTCTAGTCTAACAGACTGTCCTGTCCTGTTCTGGAACAGTCTGGAAGGGAGGAGTTGTTCTAGTCTTTTTCTTTAAAGTTTTTTTTAATATATTTTTTTAATGATTATACAGATGACAGACAGAACAGGTAGAGGGCAGAACACACACGGATCCCCTACCGAATCACCTAAACACTGGTCCAGGGCCGTAGCGGGGTTGTCAGGGACACTGTGTAACGACTGGGCTGTCTGAGAGCGGTTTAGGAGTGTCTCTGTGTGTCTGTGTTCTCAGGAGAGACGCTTCCTGTCTCTAGCCCAGGCCAGGGAGAAAGGACTACATGTGGACTGGCTTTCTCAGGCCAAACCAGGTAAGACGCTAATAAACTGGGATCAACTGTCCTCTAGGACTTCAGTCAGTCATTTGTCTGGTTGTCGTTGTAATTCAGAAGATGAGACCTACAGTGAGGGGGAAAAAAGTATTTGATCCCCTGCTGATTTTGTACGTTTGCCCACTGACAAAGACATGATCAGTCTAGTGGTAGGTTTATTTGAACAGTGAGAGACAGAATAACAACAACAAAATCCAGAACAACGCATATCAAAAATGTTATAAATTGATTTGCATTTTAATGAGGAAAATAAGTATTTGACCCCCTCTCAATCAGAAAGATTTCTGGCTCCCAGGTGTCTTTTTATACAGGTAACGAGCTGAGATTAGGAGCACACTCTTAAAGGGAGTGCTCCTAATCTCAGCTTGTTACCTGTATAAAAGACACCTGTCCACAGAAGCAATCAATCAATCAGATTCCAAACTCTCCACCATGGCCAAGACCAAAGAGCTCTCCAAGGATGTCAGGGACAAGATTGTAGACCTACACAAGGCTGGAATGAGCTACAAGACCATCGACAAGCAGCTTGGTGAGAAGGTGACAACAGTTGGTGCGATTATTCGCAAATGGAAGAAACACAACAGAACTGTCAATCTCCCTCGGCCTGGGGCTCCATGCAAGATCTCACCTCGTGGAGTTGCAATGATCATGAGAACGGTGAGGAATCAGCCCAGAACTACACGCAAGGATCTTGTCAATGATCTCAAGGCAGCTGGGACCATAGTCACCAAGAAAACAATTGGTAACACACTACGCCGTGAAGGACTGAAATCCTGCAGCGCCCGCAAGGTCCCCCTGCTCAAGAAAGCACATATACAAATCGAGTTCTTTGGCATCAACTCAACTCGCCGTGTTTGGAGGAGGAGGAATGCTGCCTATGACCCCAGAACAACCGTCAAAATGACATGGTG
>LR778289.1:40867725-40915881 GCA_902810595.1 Coregonus sp. 'balchen' | reverse complement strand
GAAAAAGGGTTGCCCTTTCCCCAAAAAACCCCCTGAGGAGTAATTTAAAAAACCCCTTTGGGGCCCCCGGGGGGGCCCCGGGGGGAAGGGGATGGTGGCAACCATCACTAGGAAAATGACCTGGGGCCCACAGGAAGGGGGGCCCTACTTTTTTCCCCCACGGGGGGGGGAAAAAGGGGCCCGGGGGACCCACAGGAGAGGTGGTACATCACTGAGGAAAATCCCGGGGGGCCCAGCGGAAGGGTGGCAACATCACGAGTAAGGCCTGGGGGCCCACGGAGAGGGTGGCACATCACTGGGGAAAAATGACCTGGGGCCCACAGGAAGGTGGTACATACTGAAAAGGGGCCCGGGGGACCCCGGGAGAGGGTGGCTACTCACGGGGAGAAATGACCTGGGGCCCACGGAAGGGTGGCAACATCATGAGTAAGGACCGGGGGGCCCAGCAGGAGGGGGGGGCTACATCCTGAGGAGAATGACCGGGGGGCCCAGCGGGAGGGGGGGGCTACATACTGGGGAGAAATGCCCTGGGGGCCCAGCAGGAGAGGGTGGCTCATCACGGGTAGGCCGGGGGCCCCAGCAGAGAGGGTGGCTACATCACTGAGTATGACCTGTGGGGCCCAGCAGGAGAGGGTGGCTACATCACTGAGGATAATGACCTGGGTGCCCAGCATGAGAGGGTGGCTACATCACTGAGTAAGGACCTGGGGGCCCAGCATGAAGGGTTTCCCCAACACTGTGGTGTCCACTCTCCTCCAGAGAACAGACTTTCACCCTCGCCTCTATACAACACATCAACTCCAGCCATTCCTGGGACTGTGCCCTGCACCTGGCCTAACCATCCTACCCTCCCACCTGGCCTACCATCCTACCCTCCACCTGGCCTACCATCCTAACCCTGCACCTGGCCTAAACCATCCTAACCCTGACCTGGCCTACCATCCTACCACTCCACCTGGACTGGCCTCTATGACCACGTACATCTATACAAAGGGTAGTCCCCACCCTCCGCCTGGACACTGAAGACGTGGCCCTAGGACTCCAGCCCACCACATCCAACAGGAGCATCAGACCAGCCCCCCACCCCGCAGAGACCATTACATTTACATTTATCATTTAGCAGACGCTCTTATCCAGAGCGACTTACAGTTAGTGAGTGCATACATTATTTTTTTTTTTTTTCATACTGGCCCCCCCCGTGGGAAACGAACCCACAACCCTGGCGTTGCAAACGCCATGCTCTACCAACTGAGCTACATCCCTGCCGGCCATTCCCTTCCCTACCCTGGACGACGCTGGGCCAATTGTGCGCCGCCCCATGGGTCTCCCGGTCGCGGCCGGCTACGACAGAGCCTGGATTCGAACCAGGATCTCTAGTGGCACAGCTAGCACTGCGATGCAGACCAGCCCCCAACCCAGCAGACCAGCCCCACACCCCGCAGAGACTAGCCCCCCAACCCAGAGATAAGTAAAGCCGACCACACCACCCCCGTCACCAATCCCCACACAGTCCCCCACAACCAGCTGAAATCCTCCCAAACTTGCTACAGATGCCCCTCCTATGGGCTTCACCAGGCCAGGCCTGAGCCACTCCTGCCCCCCTCAGCACCTCCACCCAGGCAACAGGATCCTTACCCAGGCAGACAGAACTACGCAGAGGCGATCAGAAGAGTAACAGGAACACTGGGTCTGTACTTAGTCAATGGAAGACTACAGGGGGACTGGAACACTGGGTCTGTACATAGTCAATGGAAGACTACAGAGGACTGGAACACTGGGTCTGTACATAGTCAATGGAAGACTACAGGGGGACTGGAACACTGGGTCTGTACATAGTCAATGGAAGACTACAGGGGACTGGAACACTGGGTCTGTACATAGTCAATGGAAGACTACAGGGGACTGGAACACTGGGTCTGTACATAGTCAATGGAAGGCTACAGGGGACTGGAACACTGGGTCTGTACATAGTCAATGGAAGGCTACAGGGGACTGGAACACTGGGTCTGTACATAGTCAATGGAAGACTACAGGGGGACTGGAACACTGGGTCTGTACATAGTCAATGGAAGGCTATACATAGTCAATGGAAGACTACAGGGGGACTGGAACACTGGGTCTGTACATAGTCAATGGAAGACTACAGGGGGACTGGAACACTGGGTCTGTATATAGTCAATGGAAGACTACAGGGGGACTGGAACACTGGGTCTGTACGTAGTCAATGGAAGACTACAGGGGACTGGAACACTGGGTCTGTACGTAGTCAATGGAAGACTACAGGGGGACTGGAACACTGGGTCTGTATATAGTCAATGGAAGACTACAGAGGACTGGAACACTGGGTCTGTACATAGTCAATGGAAGACTACAGGGGACTGGAACACTGGGTCTGTACGTAGTCAATGGAAGACTACAGGGGGACTGGAACACTGGGTCTGTATATAGTCAATGGAAGACTACAGAGGACTGGAACACTGGGTCTGTACATAGTCAATGGAAGACTACAGGGGGACTGGAACACTGGGTCTGTACATAGTCAATGGAAGACTACAGGGGGACTGGAACACTGGGTCTGTACATAGTCAATGGAAGGCTACAGGGGACTGGAACACTGGGTCTGTACATAGTCAATGGAAGACTACAGAGGTGTACATGTGGCTGTACAAAACATATCTTTGTTTGACTAAAGGCCTCCTCATCCCATTTACAGAAGGCACCTAAAAACAATTAAATAAGACAAATAATGAAAAATGGTTTGATTATTATATTGATATATATTGATTAAAAAATGTATGCACACATGACTGTAAGTCGCTTTGGATAAAAGCGTCTGCTAAATGGCATATTATTTTTATTATATTTATTATCTATCCTGATATTGATTGATTATCTATATTGATATATATATATTGATTATCTATATTGATATATATATTGATTATCTATATTGATATATATTGATTATTTTTCAAATATATAAGGAAAGAAACTTAGGAATACAGTATATCCAAATAAGAACGAGCTGATCCTTCAGTATTGGGAAACCCTAAAAGAATCCAGACAGACTCTCAGTACACAAAATACAAACCCTCCAACCCAAAAAGGCCTGTGGGTTTGACGGTGTCCTAAATGAAATGATAAAATATACAGACCACAAATTCCAATTGGCTATTCTTAAACTCTTTAGCATCATCCTTAGCTCTGGCATCTTCCCCAATATTTGGAACCAAGGACTGATCACCTCAATCCACAAATGTGGAGACAAATTTGACCCCAATAACTACCGTGGGATATGTGTCAACAGCAACCTTGGGAAAATCCTCTGCATTATCATTCACAGCAGACTAGTTCATTACCTCAGTGAAAGAACTGAGCAAATGTCAAATTGGCTTTTTACCAAATTACCGTACGCCAGACCACTGTCTCACCATGACTCTAGGGACTGGTATTTGTTGAGTCAGGGTGTGTATTTTCTGTGTTGTGTTAGGTTGATTTTCTATGTTGGATCTAGAATGTCTAGATCTATGTTGGCCTGTGTGGTTCCCAATCAGAGGCAGCTGTAGCTCGTTGTCTCTGATTGGGGACCATACTTAGGCAGCCTTTTGGCACCTGTTAGTGGTGGGATCTTGTTCCGTGTAAGGTATGTTGTTTGTATGCTACCTTGGACTTCACGTTTCGTTTGTTGTTTTGTCGTGTGTTTAGTCGTTAATAAATATGGATGCATTTCACGCTGCGCCTTGGTCCGTCTCATCCGTAAACGTTCGTGACAACCACGTATTCACCCTGCACACCCTAATTGACAAACAAACAAAATAAAAAAAACAAAAGCAAAGTCTTCTCATGCTTTGTTGATTTCAAAAAAGCTTTCGACTCAATTTGGCATGAGGGTCTGCTATACAAATTGATGGAAAGTGGTTTTGGGGGGAAAACATACAACATTATAAAATCCATGTACACAAACCACAAGTGTGCGGTTAAAATTGGCAAAAAACACACACATTTCTTTTAAGGAAATCTTTGACTATGTACAGACTCAGTGAGCATAGCCTTGCTATTGAGAAAGGCCGCCGTAGGCAGACCTGGCTCTCAAGAGAAGACAGGCTATGTGCACACTGCCCACAAAATGAGGTGGAAACTGAGCTGCACTTCCTAACCTCCTGCCAAATGTATGACCATATTAGAGACACATATTTCCCTCAGATTACAGAGATCAACAAATAATTTGAAAAGACATCCAATTTTGATAAACTCCCTAATCTATTGGGTGAAATACCACAGTGTGCCATCACAGCAGCAAGATGTGTGACCTGTTGCCACAAGAAAAGGGCAACCAGTGAAGAACAAACACCATTGCAAATACAACCCATATTTATGTTTATTTATTTTCCCATTTGTACTTTAACTATTTGCACATTGTTACAACACTGTATATAGACATAATATGACATTTGAAATGTCTTTATTCTTTTGGAACTTCTGAGTGTAATGTTTACTGTTAATATGTATTGTTTATTTCACTTTTGTTTATTATGTATTTCACTTGCTTTGGCAATGTTAACATACGTTTCCCATGCCAATAAAGCCCCTTAAATTGAATTGAATTGAGAGAGGACAGTGATAGTAAAAGGCTTGCAGCAGCCCCATACTCTTGGTATAATCACCAGTCAGCTTGTGCCAAAGCCTCCTTAAAAACTAGGAGCCCTGCTGATAGGTCAACAGACAGGAATAACCAACACACACACACACACACACACACACACACACACACACACACACACACACACACACACCACACACACACACACACACATGGCAGCCATGGTAATAGGTCAACAGACAGGAATAAAACACACACAGAGCATCAACACATACACACAGTGGCCATGTAAGGAGAGCGACAGAGAGGCATGTGAGAGACTTGGAGGCATTCAATCATCTATCAATCACTGGCACCGTGCCAGGTCCACGTCACGCTGTCACTGAGGAACCCTCTACCCCTCTCCCCTCCCTTCTCTCCCCCTGCTGACTATCAGTTCTCCCCTCTCCCCTCCCTTCTCTCCCCCTGCTGACTAACAGTTCTCCCCTCTCCCCTCCCTTCTCCTCCCTTTCCCCCTGCCCACTATCATTCTCCCCCTCCCCCCCCCCTCCCTTCTCTCCCCCACTGACTATCATTCTCCCCTTCCCTCCCTTCTCTCCCCCGCACTTCTTCCCCTCCTTCCCCCCCTTTCTCTCCCCCTGCTGACTACAGTTCTCCCCTCTCCCCTCCCTTCTCTCCCCCTGCTGACTAACAGTTCTCCCCTCTCCTCCCCTCCCCCTCCCTTCTCCCCCCTTCTCTCCCCCTGCTGACTATCTTTCTCCCCCCTCCCCTCCCTTCTCTCCCCCTGCTGACTATCAGTTTTCTTCCCCCTCCCCCCCTCCCTTCTCTCCCCCTGCTGACTATCAGTTTCTCCCCTTCCCCTCCCCTTCTCTCCCCCTGCTGACTAACAGTTCTCCCCTCTCCCCTCCCTTTCTCTCCCCCTGCTGACTAACAGTTCTCCCCTCTCCCTCCCTTCTCCTCCCCCTGCTGACTATCAGTTCCCCCCCTCTCCCCTCCCTTCCTCCCCCTGCTGACTATCAGTTCTCCCCTCTCCCCTCCCTTCTCTCCCCCTGCTGACTATCAGTTCTCCCCCTCTCCCCTCCCTTTCTCCCCCCCCTGCTGACTACAGTTTCTCCCCTCTCCCCTCCCTTCTCTCCCCCTGCTGACTACGTTCTCCCCTCTCCCCTCCCTTCTCTCCTCCTCTGACTAACAGTTCCCCCTCTCCCCTCCCTTCCCCTCCCCCTGCTGACTAACATCTCCCCCTCTCCCCTCCCTTCTCTCCCCCTCTGACTATCAGTCTCCTCCCCCCCTCCCCTCCCCTTCTCTCCCCCCTGCTGACTATCAGTTCTCCCCTCTCCCCTCCTTCTCTCCCCCTGCTGACTATCAGTTCTCCCCTCTCCCCTCCCTTCTCTTTCCCCGCGACTCATTCTCCCTCTCCCTCCCTCTCCCCCCTGCTGACTATCAGTTCTCCCCCTCCCCCCCTCCCTTCTCTTCCCCCTGCTGACTATCAGTTCTCCCCCCTCTCCCCTCCCTTTCTCTCCCCCAGCTGACTATCAGTTTCTCCCCTCTCCCCTCCCTTCTCTCCCCCCTGCTGACTATCAGTTTCCCCTCTTTCCCCCCCCTTCTCCCCCCCCTGCTGACTAAACCCCTTCCCCCCCCTCCCTCTACTTTCTCCCCCCCTCTCCCCCCTCCCTCTCTCCCCCCGCTGACTATCAGTCTCCCCTCTCCCCTCCCTTCTCTCCCCCCTGCTACTATCAGTTCTCCCTCTCCCCCCCCTTCTCTCCCCCTGCTGACTATCAGTTCTCCCCTCTCCCCTCCCCCCCTTCTCTCCCCCTGCTGACTATCAGTTCCCCCCCTTCCCCTTTCTCCCCCCTCTTTTTCCCCTCCCTTCCCCCCCCCCTCTGACTATCATTTCTCCCCCTCTCCCCTCCCTTCCTTTTTCTCCCCCTGCTGACTATCGTTTTCTCCCCTCTCCCTTTCTCCCTTCCCTCTCCTCTTTCCCCCTGCTGACTATCAGTTCTCCCCTCCCCCCTCCTTTTCTCCCCCTGCTGACTATCAGTTCTCCCCTCTCCCCTCCCTTCTCTCCCCCTGCTGACTACAGTTCTCCCCTCTCCCTCCCTTCTCTCCCCCTGCTGACTACAGTTCTCCCCCCCCTCCCCTCCCTTCTCTCCCCCTGCTGACTATCAGTTCTCCCCTCTCCCCTCCCTTCTCTCCCCCCTGCTGACTACAGTTCCTCCCCTCTCCCCTCCCTTCTCTCCCCCTGCTGACTAACAGTTCTCCCCTTCCCCTCCCTTCTCTCCCCTGCTGACTACAGCTCTCCCCCTCCCCTCCTCCCCCTTCCCTTCTCCCCCCCCTGCTGACTACATTTCTCCCTCTTCCCTCCCTTTTTCCCCCCTGCTGACTACAGTTCTCCCTCCCCTCCTTCTTTTCCCCCCGTTTACTACACTCTCCCTCTCCCCTCCCCCTGCTGACTAACAGCTTTTCCCTCTCCCCTCCCTTCTCTCCCCCCTGCTACTACATTTCTCCCCTCTCCCCCCTCCCCCTTTTCTCCCCCTGCTGACACAGTCTCCCCTCTCCCCTCCCTTCTCTCCCCCTCCTGATATCATTCTCCCCTCTCCCCCTCCCTTCTCTCCCCCTCTGACTACAGTTCTTTCCCCTCTCCCCTCCCTTCTCTCCCCCTGCTGACTAACAGTTCTCCCCCCCCTCCCCTCTCTTCTCTCCCCCAGCTGACTACATCTCCCTTCCCCTCCCTTTTCCCCCCCTCCCTTCTCCCTCCTCCCCCTTCTCTTCCCCCGTTTCTTTTCCCCCTCCCCCCCTCTCTTCTCTCCCCCGCTGACTAACAGTTCTCCCCTCTCCCCTCCCCTTCTCTCCCCCGCTGACTAACATTTTTCCCCCTTCCCCCTCTCTCTCTCCCCCGCTGACTACAGTTCTCCCCCTTTTCCCCTCTCCTCTCCCTTCTCTCCCCCTGCTGACTAACAGTTTCCCCCTCTCCCCTCCTCTTCTCTCCCCCCTGACTAACTTCTCCCCTCTCCCCTCCCTTCTCTCCCCCTGCTGACTAACAGTTCTCCTCCCTCCCCCTTCGCCTCATTCTCCCCTGTCCCCTCCCTTCTCTCCCCCCGCTGACTTCAGTTTCTCCCCTCTTCCCCCTCCCTTTCTCTCCCCCCTGCTGACTATCCGTTTCTCCCTCCCCTCTCTCCCCTTTCCCCTTCTCTCCCCCTGCTGACTATCAGTTTCTCTCCCTCTCCCCCTCCCCTTTTCTCCCCCTGCTGACTACAGTTTTTCCCCGTCCCCCCCCCTTCTCTCCCCCTGCTGACTAACAGTTCTTCCCCTTCCCCCCCTTCTCTCCCCCTGCTTGACTATCAGTTTCTTCGCCTCTCCCCCTCCCCTCTCCTTCCCCCCCCCTGCTGCTACGTTCTCCCCTCTCCCCTCCCTTCTCCTCCTCCCCCCTGCTGACTATCATTTCCTCCCTCTCCCCTCCTTTCTCCCCCTGCTGACTATCAGTTCTCCCCGTCCCTCCCCCTCTCCCCCTGCTGACTAACAGTTCTCCCCCCCCTTCCCCTCCCCTTTCTCCCCCTGCTGACTATCAGTTCTCCCCTCTCCCCTCCCCTTCCCTCCCCCTGCTACACGTTCTCCCCTTCCCCTCCCTTTTCCCCCCCCTGCTGACTACAGTTTCTCCCCTTCCCCTCCCTTCTCTCCCCCTGCTGACTACATTTTCCCTCCCCCTCCCTTCTCTCCCCCTGCTGACTAACAGTCTCCCCTCTCCCCTCCCTTCTCTCCCCCTGCTGACTAACTTCTCTCCCCTCCCCTCCCCTTTTCTCCCCCTGCTGACTAACAGTCTCCCCCTCCCTCTTCTCTCCCCTGCTGACTAACGCTCTCCCCTCTCTCTCCCCCCCTCTCTCCCCTTACTACTTTTCCCCTCTCCCCTCCTCTCTCCCCCCCTGTGACTACAGTTCTCCTCCTCTCCCCTCCCTTCTCCCCCCCTGCTGACTAATCAGCTCTCCCCTCTCCCCTCCCTTCTCTCCCCCTGCTGACTAACAGTTCTCTCCCCTCTCCCCACCTCCTCCTTCTTCCCCCTGCTGACTAAAAGCTCTCTCTCCCCCCTCTCCCCTCCCTCCCCTTTGCCCCCTCTTTCTCCCCAACTCGCTATTTCTCCCCCTCCCCCCCCTCCCTTCTCTCCCCCCTGCTGACTACAGCCTTCTCGCCCCTCTCCCCTCCCTTTCTCTCCCCCTGCTATCACTCACATACAACCTTCTACTGTCAACCCCCTCTACAATACAGACCTTCTATTGTCAACCCACCTCTACAATACAGACCTTCTATTGTCAACCCACCTCTACAATACAGACCTTCTATTGTCAACCCACCTCTACAATACAACCCTTCATTGTCAACCCCTACCTCAGCCTTCTCTTCCCCCCCTCTCTACAACCCCAACCAACCCCCCTACATGCCCTTCTTTTCCCACCCACCTCTACAATACAGCCTCTATTGTCACCCCCCCTAATACAACCTTATTGTCAACCCACCTCTACAATACAGACCTTCTATTGTCAACCCACCTCTACAATACAGACCTTCTATTGGTCTTTACAGCCAGTAAGGCCCAGACCCAGTCCAGTACTAAGCTTCCATCTGGCTGTTGTTGGGCAACAAACACTCCCAGACAGCCATGTGAGGGAGGGATGCCCTTCTAACTGCAGGACAACTAACGACTACAATCTCAGACGGGCATTTCAGGATGCTATGATGGAAATTAGGTCAATCAGTTCTGCCTTGATTTACGAATCAAATTAATTATGTAAAACATGATTTACAAATGATGTATCCCTGAAGCAGGGGCTTAGGAGAGTGGATTGCCCAGGCTTCCTATTACATGATTACATCCTAACTGTACTGTTATCATCAGTAGGCGTCCTATTACATGATTACATCCAAATGTACTGTTTAATCAGGGGTTCCTATTACATGATTACATCCTAACTGTACTGTTATCATCAGTAGGCTTCCTATTACATGATTACATCCTAACTGTACTGTTTTCATCAGTAGGCTTCCTATTACATGATTACATCCTAACTGTACCTGTTATCATCAGTAGGCTTCCTATTACATGATTACATCCTAACTGTCCTGTTATCATCAGTAGGCTTCCTATTACATGATTACATCCTAACTGTACTGTTATCATCAGTAGGCTTCCTATTACATGATTACATCCTAACTGTACTGTTATCATCAGTAGGCTTCCTATTACATGATTACATCCTAACTGTACTGTTATCATCAGTAGGCTTCCTATTACATGATTACATCCTAACTGTACTGTTATCATCAGTAGGCTTCCTATTACATGATTACATCCTAACTGTACTGTTATCATCAGTAGGCTTCCTATTACATGATTACATCCTAACTGTCCTGTTATCATCAGTAGGCTTCCTATTACATGATTACATCCTAACTGTACTGTTATCATCAGTAGGCTTCCTATTACATGATTACATCCTAACTGTACTGTTATCATCAGTAGGCTTCCTATTACATGATTACATCCTAACTGTACTGTTATCATCAGTAGGCTTCCTATTACATGATTACATCCTAACTGTACTGTTATCATCAGTAGGCTTCCTATTACATGATTACATCCTAACTGTACTGTTATCATCAGTAGGCTTCCTATTACATGATTACATCCTAACTGTACTGTTATCATCAGTGGGCTTCCTATTACATGATTACATCCTAACTGTACTGTTATCATCAGTAGGCTTCCTATTACATGATTACATCCTAACTGTACTGTTATCATCAGTAGGCTTCCTATTACATGATTACATCCTAACTGTACTGTTATCATCAGTATGCTTCCTATTACATGATTACATCCTAACTGTTATCATCAGTAGGCTTCCTATTACATGATTACATCCTAACTGTACTGTTATCATCAGTAGGCTTCCTATTACATGATTACATCCTAACTGTACTGTTATCATCAGTAGGCTTCCTATTACATGATTACATCCTAACTGTTATCATCAGTAGGCTTCCTATTACATGATTACATCCTAACTGTACTGTTATCATCAGTAGGCTTCCTATTACATGATTACATCCTAACTGTACTGTTATCATCAGTAGGCCTCCTATTACATGATTACATCCTAACTGTTATCATCAGTAGGCTTCCTATTACATGATTACATCCTAACTGTCCTGTTATCATCAGTAGGCTTCCTATTACATGATTACATCCTAACTGTACTGTTATCACCAGTAGGCTTCCTATTACATGATTACATCCTAACTGTACTGTTATCATCAGTAGGCTTCCTATTACATGATTACATCCTAACTGTACTGTTATCATCAGTAGGCTTCCTATTACATGATTACATCCTAACTGTACTGTTATCATCAGTAGGCTTCCTATTACATGATTACATCCTAACTGTACTGTTATCATCAGTAGGCTTCCTATTACATGATTACATCCTAACTGTCCTGTTATCATCAGTAGGCTTCCTATTACATGATTACATCCTAACTGTCCTGTTATCATCAGTAGGCTTCCTATTACATGATTACATCCTAACTGTACTGTTATCATCAGTAGGCTTCCTATTACATGATTACATCCTAACTGTACTGTTATCACCAGTAGGCTTCCTATTACATGATTACATCCTAACTGTACTGTTATCACCAGTAGGCTTCCTATTACATGATTACATCCTAACTGTACTGTTATCATCAGTAGGCTTCCTATTACATGATTACATCCTAACTGTACTGTTATCATCAGTAGGCTTCCTATTACATGATTACATCCTAACTGTACTGTTATCATCAGTAGGCTTCCTATTACATGATTACATCCTAACTGTCCTGTTATCATCAGTAGGCTTCCTATTACATGATTACATCCTAACTGTCCTGTTATCATCAGTAGGCTTCCTATTACATGATTACATCCTAACTGTACTGTTATCATCAGTAGGCTTCCTATTACATGATTACATCCTAACTGTACTGTTATCATCAGTAGGCTTCCTATTACATGATTACATCCTAACTGTCCTGTTATCATCAGTAGGCTTCCTATTACATGATTACATCCTAACTGTACTGTTATCACCAGTAGGCTTCCTATTACATGATTACATCCTAACTGTCCTGTTATCATCAGTAGGCTTCCTATTACATGATTACATCCTAACTGTCCTGTTATCATCAGTAGGCTTCCTATTACATGATTACATCCTAACTGTACTGTTATCATCAGTAGGCTTCCTATTACATGATTACATCCTAACTGTACTGTTATCATCAGTAGGCTTCCTATTACATGATTACATCCTAACTGTTATCATCAGTAGGCTTCCTATTACATGATTACATCCTAACTGTCCTGTTATCATCAGTAGGCTTCCTATTACATGATTACATCCTAACTGTACTGTTATCATCAGTAGGCTTCCTATTACATGATTACATCCTAACTGTACTGTTATCATCAGTAGGCTTCCTATTACATGATTACATCCTAACTGTACTGTTATCATCAGTAGGCTTCCTATTACATGATTACATCCTAACTGTTATCATCAGTAGGCTTCCTATTACATGATTACATCCTAACTGTCCTGTTATCATCAGTAGGCTTCCTATTACATGATTACATCCTAACTGTCCTGTTATCATCAGTAGGCTTCCTATTACATGATTACATCCTAACTGTACTGTTATCATCAGTGGGCTTCCTATTACATGATTACATCCTAACTGTACTGTTATCATCAGTAGGCTTCCTATTACATGATTACATCCTAACTGTACTGTTATCATCAGTAGGCCTCCTATTACATGATTACATCCTAACTGTCCTGTTATCATCAGTAGGCTTCCTATTACATGATTACATCCTAACTGTACTGTTATCATCAGTAGGCTTCCTATTACATGATTACATCCTAACTGTACTGTTATCATCAGTGGGCTTCCTATTACATGATTACATCCTAACTGTCCTGTTATCATCAGTAGGCTTCCTATTACATGATTACATCCTAACTGTCCTGTTATCATCAGTAGGCTTCCTATTACATGATTACATCCTAACTGTACTGTTATCATCAGTGGGCTTCCTATTACATGATTACATCCTAACTGTACTGTTATCATCAGTAGGCTTCCTATTACATGATTACATCCTAACTCTTCCTGTACAACCTGTTACTACTACAGCCTCTATGAATTCATCTTTCAGAAATATCAGGAGAGAAGCCTCTCCAAATCTCCTAATGTCCTCCTAATCTGTGTAATCCCTGTAAATAGACACACAGCATGACAATGGAGTCCGGCCTCCCGCGCCCTGCTGTCTACGCTGTCTCCTAATTGTGCTCAGACTGGACGGGATAACGCTCAGACTGGACGGGATAACGCTCAGACTGGACGGGATAACGTTTGGCACGCTACAGGAAGTATCCAGCCAGCTGCTATTGTACTAGAGAATATGCTGAACTATGCTACATTCCCATACCTAAAGAAAGCATGTAGAGTCCCCTTCAGAAAGTATTCATACCCCTTTAATTCATCTACATTCTGTTGTGTTACAGCCTCAATTCAAAATGGATATAGTGACAAATTGAAAACATGTTTTTAGAAATGTTTTGCAAATTCATTGAACATTAAATACATACATATCTCATCAACATAAAACACACCCCCTTTTTCATTTGATCCTCCTTGAGATGTCACTTCAACTTGATTGGAGTCCACCTGTGGCCAATTTTCAATTGTTTGGACATGATTTAGAAAGAAACACACCTGTCTATATAAGGTCCCACAGTTGACAGTGCATGTCAGAGCAGAAACTATACCATGAAGTCCAACGAACTGTCTGTAGATATCTGAGATAGAATAGTGATGAGGCATATATCTCGGGAAGGGTATGAAACCATTTCTAGAGTGTTGAGAGTTTCCAAGAGCACAGTGGTCTCCATCATTGGGAAATGGAAAAAATATGGAACTACCCAGTCTCTGTCTAGAGCTGGCCGTCCGACCAAACTGAGCAACCGGTCAAGAAGGACCTTGGTCAGGGAGGTGACCAAGAACCCAATGACCACTCTGACACAACTACAGAGTTCCTTGGCTGAGATGGGAGAACCTGCCAGAAGGACAACAGTCTCTACAGCACTTCACCAATCTGGGCTTTATGGGAGAGTGGCCAGACGGAAGCCACTCCTGAGAAAAAAGTCACATGACAGCACGCCTGGAGTTTGCAAAAAGGCACGTGAAAGACTCTTAAGAGCTTAAGGCAAAATATTCTGTGGTCTGATGAGACCTGTCTGGAGAAAACCAGCTCTTTGGAAACAGAAGATGCTCTACAGGAATGATGGAGGCCATCTTGGCTCCTGGACCCTGTCCGCACAGTTCAAGGCTGCGTTGAGACAATGACTTATCAATGACTCAAACCCTGCTCAGATAATCCCTACCATTGTGTCGCTGAGTTGTCTTAGTGCTGCTGCAAATGTACATTGTCCCAGGGCTGTTGGTAGTTATAATGTTAGTAACCTAATTTATGTCCCTCTAACTGCCCTGAATGCCTCTGTTGATCCTACAGCTATTAGATGCAGTAATCATGTGTCTATGAACCAGAGTTATACTGTTAACACTGAGGCGGTTTGCCCTAGTAGGAAATCCACTGTGTGCAGCTCACCCTGCACTATAAACTCAAATATAAATATCACTGTTATGTTTACCTATGATAAGCTTCCCAGTAAGGGAATAAAATCAAGCAAGCATCCCAGAAAAGTGCTAACAATAGCCTACGTTAACATACGTAGCCTAAGAAACAAGGTTCATGAAATCGATAACTTGCTAGTAACAGATGACATTCATATACTGACTATCTCTGAAACTCACTTAGATAATACCTTTGATGATACAGTGGTAGCAATACATGGTTATAACATCTACAGAAGAGACAGGAATGCCAATGGGGAGGTGTGGCTGTTTATATTCAGTCATATTCCAGTAAAGCTTAGAGACGATCTCATGTTAAATACTGTTGAAGTAATATGGCTACAGGTTCATCTGCCTCACCTAAAGCCTATTCTGGTGGGAAGCTGCTATAGACCACCAAGTGCTAACAATCAGTATCTGGATAACATGTGTGAAATGCTTGATAATGTATGTGATATCAACAGAGAGGTATATTTTCTGGGTGATTTAAATATTGACTGGCTTTCATCAAGCTGCCCACTCAAGAGAAAGCTTCAAACTGTAACCAGAGCCGCCTGCAACCTGGTTCAGGTTATCAGTCAACCTACCAGGGTAGTTACAAACAGCACAGGAATTAAATCTTCCACATGTATTGATCACATCTTTACTAACGCTGCAGAAATGTGCTTGAAAGCAGTATCCAGATCCATCGGATGTAGTGATCACAATATAGTAGCCATATCTAGGAAAACCAAAGTTCCAAAGGCTGGGCCTAATATAGTGTATAAAAGGTCATACAAGAGGTTTTGTAGTGATTCATATGTTGAAGATGTAAAGAATATTTGATGGTCTGTGGTGTGTAATGAGGTCTGTGGTGTGTAATGAGGTCTGTGGTGTTTAATGAGGAGCAACCAGATGCTGCACTTGACACATTTATGAAATTGCTTATTCCAGTTACTAATAAGCATGCACCCATTAAGAAAATTACTGTAAAAACTGTTAAATCCCGGTGGATGGAGGAGGAATTCAAAAAGTGTATGGTTGACAAGGCAAAAGGAATGGCAAGTAAGTATGGCTGCACAACTGAATGGCAAACGTACTGTAAATCATGTGACTAAACTGAATAAAAAGAAGAAACTGTACTATGAAACAAAGATAAATTATAAAAAGAATGGAGCACCTTAAATGACATTTGGGCATAAAAGTGAACTCAGCTCCATCATTCATTGAATCAGATGGCTCATTCATCACAAAACACAATGATATTCCCAACTACTTGAATAATTTTTTCATTTAGGCATGACATGCCAACAACAAATTCTGAACCTACCGTACACGTCCATTTATAACTTACCAAATTATGAAAGACAAGCATTATAATTTTGAATTCAGTAAAGTGAGTGTGGAAGAGGTGAAAAAAGTATTGTTGTCTATCAACAATGACAAGCTACCTGGGAAAATGTGTGAGGATGATAGCGGACTATATTGCCACTCCAATCTGCCATCTCTTCAATCTAAGCCTGCAGGAAAGTGTGTGCTTGTCACACCCTGATCTGTTTCAGCTGTCTTTGGGATTGTCTCCACCCCCCTCCCAGGTGTCGCCCATCTTCCCCATTATCCCCAGTGTATTTATACCTGTGTTCTCTGTTTGTCTGTTGCAAGTTCCTTTTGTTTCATCAAGCCTACCAGCAGTTTCCCCCTTGCTCCTGTCTTTCTCAAGTGCCTGTTTTCTAGTTTTCCCGGTTTTGACCATTCTGCCTGCCCTGACCCTGAGCCTGCCTGCCGTTCTGTACCTTATCACACCACCCTGGATTATTGACCTCTGCCTGCCCTGACCCTGAGACTGCCTGCCGTTCTGTACCTTGTCACACCACCCTGGATTATTGACCTCTGCCTGCCCTGACCCTGAGACTGCCTGCCGTTCTGTACCTTTTGGAATGGATTACTGACCTCTGCCTGCCCTTGACCTGTCGTTTGCCTGCCCCCTGTTTTTGTAATAAACGTTTTGTTACTTCGACACTGTCTGCATCTGGGTCTTCTCCTGAAACATGATATGTGCCCTCAGGCCTGAAGGGAAGCAAAAGTAATTCCGCTACCCGAGAATAGCAAAGCAACCTTTACCAATCAGCCTGTTACCAACCCTAAGTAAACTTAAACTTTTGGAAAAAATTGTGTTTGACCAGATACAATACTATTTCACAGTAAACAAATTATCAACTGACTTTCAAAACACTTATAAGGAAGGGCACTCAACATGTACGGCACTACACAAATGACTGGCTGAAAGAAATTGATAATAATACGATTGTTGGAGCTGTTTTGTTAGACTTCAGTGCAGCTTTTGACATTATTGATCATAGTCTGCTGCTGGAAAAACATATGTGTTATGGCTTTACATCCACTGCTATATTGTGGATAAAGAGTTACCTGTCTAACAGAACACAGAGAGTGTTCTTTAATGGAAGCCTCTCCAACATAATCCAGGTAGAGTCGGGCATTCCCCAGGGCAGCTGTCTAGGCCCCTTACTTTTTTCAATCTTACATTTTTACATTTTAGTCATTTAGCAGACACTCTTATCCAGAGCAATTTATAGTAGTGAGCGCATACATTTTCATACTTTTTTCATACTGGTCCCCCGTGGGAATCGTACACACAACCCTGGTGATGCAAGCACCATGCTCTACCAACTGAGCTACACGGGACTGACTAAATACTGTGTGTCTATCTATGCTGATGACTCAAATTAATACACAGCAACCACAGCAAGTGCAACACTTAACAAAGAGCTGCAGTTAGTTTCAGAATGGGTGGTAAGGAATAAGTTAGTCCTAAATATTTATAAAACTAAAAGCATTGTATTTGGGACAAACCATTCACTAAACCCTAAACCTCAACTAAATCTTGTAATGAATAATGTAGAAATTGAGCAAGCTGAGGAGACTATACTCCTTGGTGTAACACTGGATTGTAAACTGTCAAGGTCAAAACATTTGGATGCAACAGTAGCGAACATGGGGAGAGGTCTGTCCATAATAAAGCGCTGCTCTGCTTTCTTGACATCGCTATCAACAAAACAAGTCCTACAGGCCCTAGTTTTGTCTCACCTGGACTACTGCCCAGTCATATGGTCAAGTGACACAAAGAGGGACATGACCCAGAACAGAGCAGCACGGCTGACCTTTAAATGTACATGGAGAGCTAACATTAATATGCATGTCAATCTCTCCTGGCTCAAAGTAGAGGAGAGATTGACTTCATCACTACTTGTCTTTGTGAGAAGTATAAACATGTTGAAAACACCAAGGTGTCTGTTCAAACGACTAGCACACAGCTCAGGCAACCATGCATACCCCACAAGACATGCCACCAGAGGTCTCTTCACAGTCAACCAATGTCCAGAACAGACTATGGGAGGCGCACAGTACTACATAGAACCATGACTAACATGGAACTCTATTCCACAATAGGTAACTGATGCAAGCAGTAGAATCACATTTAAAAAACAGATAAGATACCTTATGGAACAGCGGGGACTGTGAAGAGACACACATACACACACATGCTAGCACACGTACTCTACACACACGTATGTATAGTGGTATTATAAATGTGGTATTTTAAATATGTAGTAGAGTAATAATGTTATGTACCATTTTATTTTTTGCCTTAATTTGTTTAGACCTCAGGAAGAGTAGCTGCTGCCTTGGCAGGAACTAATGGAGGTCCATAATAAACCCTAGGAAGAGTAGCTGCTGCCTTGGCAGGAACTAATGGGGATCCATAATAAACCCCAGGAAGAGTAGCTGCTGCCTTGGCAGGAACTAATGGGGATCCATAATAAACCCCAGGAAGAGTAGCTGCTGCCTTGGCAGGAACTAATGGGGATCCATAATAAACCCCAGGAAGAGTAGCTGCTGCCTTGGCAGGAACTAATGGGGATCCATAATAAACCCCCAGGTTTTTTTGTTTTTGTTTTTTTGTTGGTTTTGTAAGGAAAAAACCTGGGGATCGCATAATCGAAACCCCAGTAAGAGAGCTGCTGCCTTGGCAGAACTAATGGGGATCCATATAAACCCACAGGAGGAGTAGCTGCTGCCTTGGCAGGAACTAATGGGGATCCATAATAAACCCCAGGAAGAGTAGCTGCTGCCTTGACAGGAACTAATGGGGATTCATGCTTCCTGCTTCCTGTCCCTGCTCCCTGCTTCCTGTTCCCTGTCTAGTGCCCTCACTTATTAGCTCTGATAGATACAGACCCAGAGAGACAGTCACACCGCTGGACCACAGAGACACAAGGAGACAGAGAGAGACAGTCACACTGCAGACACACAGAGACACAAGGAGACAGAGAGAGACAGTCACACTGCAGACACACAGAGACACAAGGAGACAGAGAGAGACAGTCACACTGCAGACACACAGAGACAGAAGGAAGAGAATGAGAGAGAGAGAGAGACAGTTCACACTGAGAACACATGAGACACAAGGAGACAGGAGAGAACAGTCACACTGCAGACAAAACAGAGACCAGAAGGAGGACAGAGGAGAGACAGTCCACACTGTCAGACACACAGAGACAGAAGGAGGGCAGAGAGAGACAGTCACACTGCAGACACACAGAGACAGAAGGAGGCAGAGAGAGACAGTCACACTGCAGACACACAGAGACAGAAGGAGACAGAGAGAGACAGTCACACTGCAGACACACAGAGACAGAAGGAGACAGAGAGAGACAGTCACACTGCAGACACCCAGAGACAGAAGGACAGAGTGTCCGACAGTTAAAGAAGCAGAGACAGGACAGAGCAGGTCACTGCAGTGACATCCATATCCCTCAGCCTCTGTCTGTGTGTGGTGAGGATAGACAAGAGGAGAGATAGATTGTGTTTGGGGTAGGGCAGCACAATTAATCGAATTCACATCAAAATTACAATATTGACATGTGCAATATCCATCTATAAAGAGAACCATATGGCATGCCATATTTAGGAAGCCATTTAGCCGTGTGTAACCGTGTGGTCCAGGAAGCCCTCACGGATACACACACAGAAGGAACTATCGAATAACGGATTCCCATGCTTGCTGAGATCCAGTCCAAGATAGCCATAAGCTATTCTACAGGATATTCATCAACCTCATCAGCACTGCATGGGACTCAGAGAGTAGAAACACACAGCACCACATCATAGTCTGTTACACAGCACCACATCATAGTCTGTTAAACAGCACCAATCATAGTCTGTTAAACAGCACCACATCATAGTCTGTTACACAGCACCACATCATAGTCTGTTACACAGCACCACATCATAGTCTGTTACACAGCACCACATCATAGTCTGTTACACAGCACCACATCATAGTCTGTTACACAGCACCACATCATAGTCTGTTACAGCACCACATCATAGTCTGTTACACAGCACCACATCATAGTCTGTTACACAGCACCACATCATAGTCTGTTACAGCACCACATCATTGTCTGTTACAGCACCACATCATAGTCTGTTATACAGCACCACATCATAGTCTGTTACACAGCACCACATCATAGTCTGTTAAACAGCACCACATCATAGTCTGTTACACAGCACCACATCATAGTCTGTTACACAGCACCACATCATAGTCTGTTAAACAGCACCAAATCATAGTCTGTTACACAGCACCACATCATAGTCTGTTACACAGCACCACATCATAGTCTGTTACACAGCACCACATCATAGTCTGTTAAACAGCACCACATCATAGTCTGTTACACAGCACCACATCATAGTCTGTTACACAGCACCACATCATAGTCTGTTACACAGCACCACATCATAGTCTGTTAAACAGCACCAAATCATAGTCTGTTACACAGCACCACATCATAGTCTGTTACACAGCACCACATCATAGTCTGTTACACAGCACCACATCATAGTCTGTTACACAGCACCACATCATAGTCTGTTACACAGCACCACATCATAGTCTGTTAAACAGCACCACATCATAGTCTGTTACACAGCACCACATCATAGTCTGTTACACAGCACCACATCATAGTCTGTTACAGCACCACATCATAGTCTGTTACACAGCACCACATCATAGTCTGTTACACAGCACCACATCATAGTCTGTTACACAGCACCACATCATAGTCTGTTACACAGCACCACATCATAGTCTGTTACACAGCACCACATCATAGTCTGTTACACAGCACCACATCATAGTCTGTTACACAGCACCACATCATAGTCTGTTACACAGCACCACATCATAGTCTGTTACACAGCACCACATCATAGTCTGTTACAGCACCACATCATAGTCTGTTAAACAGCACCACATCATAGTCTGTTACACAGCACCACATCATAGTCTGTTAAACAGCACCACATCATAGTCTGTTACAGCACCACATCATAGTCTGTTACACAGCACCACATCATAGTCTGTTACAGCACCACATCATAGTCTGTTACGCAGCACCACATCATAGTCTGCTACAGCACCACATCATAGTCTGTTAAACAGCACCACATCATAGTCTGTTACACAGCACCACATCATAGTCTGTTACAGCACCACATCATAGTATGTTACAGCACCACATCATAGTCTGTTACACAGCACCACATCATAGTCTGTTACACAGCACCACATCATAGTCTGTTACAGCACCACATCATAGTCTGTTACACAGCACCACATCATAGTCTGTTACAGAGAGAGAGAGAGAGAGAGAGAAAGAGAGAGAGAGAGAGAGAGAGAGAGAAACAGAGAGTGCATCACACAGAGAGAGGAAAGAGAGAGAGAGAGAGAGAGAGAGAGAAGAGAGAGAGAGAGAAGAGAGAAAGAGAGAGAGAGAGAGAGAAAGAGAGAGAGAAACAGAGAGTGCATCACAGAGAGAGAGAGAGATGTGCGGTTAAAATGTGCGGTTAAAATCGGCAACAAACAAACAAACAGACTTATTCTCTCAGGGACGTGGAGTGAAACAGGGCTGCCCAATAAGTCCAACACTATTTAACATCTACATTAATGAATTGGCAAAAACATTAGAAGAATCGGCAGCACCTGGTCTCACCCTACACAACACTGAAATCAAGTAATAATAATAATAATATGCCATTTAGCAGACGCTTTTATCCAAAGCGACTTACAGTAATGTGTCTGCTGTACGCAGATGACCTGGTGCTACTGTCTCCCACTAAGGAGGGGTTACAGCAGCATCTAGATCATCTGCACAGGTTCTGTCAGACCTGGGCCCTGACCGTTAATCTAAAAAAAACGAATATTAATGATATTCCAAAAAAGGTCCAGAAATCAGGATGACAAATATAAATTATATTTGGACACAGTTCTATTATAACACACCAAAAATTACACGTATCTAGGACTAAATATCAGCAACACAGGTAGCTTTCACATGGCTGTGAATGAGCTGAGAGACAAAGCAAGAAGAGCATTCTATGCCATTAAAAGGAATATTAAAATCGAAATTCCAATTAGAATCTGGCTCAAAATTTTCTAATCAGTTATAGAACCAATTGCTCTATATGGCAGCGAAGTATGGGGTCTGCTCTCTAATACTGAATTGACCAAATGGGACAAACATCCAATCGAAATACTGCATGCAGAGTTTTGCAAGACTGTATTGCAAGTGCAAAGAAAAACTCCAAATAACGCATGTAGAGCAGAATTGGGCCAATACCCCCTCCTTATTCGAATAGAGAAAAGAGCCATCACATTTTACAACCATCTAATAACAAGTGACCCCAAAACATTCCATCACACAGCTCTACTATGTCAAGAGATGAAACAAGAGAAGAGTCCCCTCAGCCAGCTGGTTCTAAGGCTCAGTTCACTAACCAAAACCAACCTCATAGAGCCTCAGGACAGCACTCAGAAAATCTGGCCCAACCAATTCATCACAAAGCAAAAAGAAAACTATATCACCTATTGGAAAGACACCACAAAAAATCAAAGTAAACTTCAATGCTATTTGGCTCTAAACAGACAGTACATGGTGGCAGACTATCTGACCACTGTGACTGATAGAAAACTGAGGAAAACACTGACTAGGTACAGACTCAGTGAGCACAGTCTGGCTATAGAGACTTCATCACAGGCAACCTGGCTGCCCAGAGAGGACAGGCTGTGCTCACTCTGCCCCCGGGGAGAGGTAGAGACAGAGCTGCATTTCCTATTACACTGTGACAAATACTCAGACCTAAGAGAATCTTTCTTTCCCAAAATTATCATTCAGTACAAAGAATTTGAAACCATAAAAGAGGAAGAAAAAATCTTATATTTATTGGGTGAAAAGCCAAAATGTGCAATAAAAAAATAATAAAAAAATAAACTTCTAAATGGCATATTATTATTATTATTATTATTAACTTGCCATGTCAATAAATTCTATTGAATTGAATTGAATTGAGAGAGAGCGAGAGAGAGAGAGAGAGAGAGAGAGAGAGAGAGAGAGAGAGAGAGAGAGAGAGAGAGAGAGGAGAGCGGGAGAGAGAGAGGGAGAGCGGGAGAGAGAGAGGGAGAGCGGGAGAGAGAGAGGGAGAGAGAGGGAGAGAGAGAGAGAGGGAGAGCGGGAGAGAGAGAGAGAGAGAGAGAACAACACAATTAGACCCAACCAAATCATGATAAAAACAAAAAGAGAATTACTTGCCACATTGGAAAGAATTAACAATAAAAACAGAGCAAACTAGAATGCTATTTGGCCCTAAACAGAGAGTACACAGTGGCAGAATACCTGACCACTGTGACTGACCCACATTTAAGGAAAGCTTTGACTATGTACAGACTCAGTGAGCATAGCCTTGCTATTGAGAAAGGCCGCCGTAGGCAGACCTGGCTCTCAAGAGAAGACAGGCTATGTGCACACTGCCCACAAAATGAGGTGGAAACTGAGCTGCACTTCCTAACCTCCTGCCAAATGTATGACCATATTAGAGACACATATTTCCCTCAGATTACAGAGATCAACAAATAATTTGAAAAGACATCCAATTTTGATAAACTCCCTAATCTATTGGGTGAAAAACCACAGTGTGCCATCACAGCAGCAAGATTTGTGACCTGTTGCCCCAAGAAAAGGGCAACCAGTGAAGAACAAACACCATTGTAAATACAACCCATATTTATGTTTATTTATTTTCCCATTTGTACTTTAATTATTTGCACATTGTTACAACACTGTATATATACATAATATGACATTTGAAATGTCTCTATTCTTTTGGAACTTCTGAGTGTAATGTTTACTGTTAATATTTATTGTTTATTTCACTTTTGTTTACTATCTACTTCACTTGCTTTGGCAACGTTAACGTACGTTTCCCATGCCAATAAAGCCCTTAAATTGAATTGAAATGAATTGATAGAGAAACAGAGAGTGCATCACAGAGAGAAAGAGAGAGAAAAAAAAAGAGTGCATCACAGAGAGAGAGAGACAGAGAGTGCATCACAGAGAGAGAGAGAGACTGCCAGGGACAGTGAGCCAGAATGAATGCTTCAGGGTCAGAGAGAGAAAATGGCCTTCAATTAATGACTGGTGTAATTACTGAAGGGAAAAGGCTCTCTCAGTCTCAGTCCTCCACCCTTCTCTACCTCCACACACTGACCATTCACTAACTCCTTCTCTTCCTTGCCCCACGTCTCTCCCTCTCCCTCTCCCTCTCCCTCTCCCTCTCCCTCTCCCTCTCTCCCTCTCTGTCACGATCGTCTAGAACAGATGAGGACCAAGGCGCAGCGTTGCAGGCAAACATACTCTTTATTACGAGACACGATCAAAACAACAAACGATACGTGACAGTTCACGGTCTATCATAAACAACTAGAAACAAATCCAAAACAGAATGAAACAAGACTGTTAAATATGGCTCCATCAGAGACAACCAAACGACAGCTGACACGTTGCCTCTGATGGCAGTCACATCTAGAACAGAAATAGCCCCAAGAACAAAACACATGATCTTAAAACCCTGGCTCAACATACAGTGTCCCCAGGCCAGGCGTGCACTCTACTCCTCTCCAATGACTCTACACATCTCCATCCTGCCACAGTCAGCTTCACCTCTGTACTCTCTCTCCATCCATCTACATATTCCTCTACCTTCCAATGCCCGTATCGTCACACCTCTCTCTCTCACTCACCATCCTTCCTCTCACTTCCCTGCCACACGTATCTCCTTCCTCTCCTTCAATCTCTCTTCTCTCTCCTATCCCTGCCCTCTCCTCTCCCCCTCCTCTCATTCATCTCTCTTCCTCTCCTATCCCTCCTCCCTCTCATCATCTCTCTTCCCTCCTTCCCTTCCTCCTCTATCTCCCTCTCTCTCCATCTCTCTTCCTCTCCTTCCCTGCTCCCTCTCTCCCTCTCTCCCTCTCTCTCCCCTCTCTCTCCATCTCTCTTCCTCTCCTTCCCTGCTCCCTCTCTCCCTGGCCTAGGCCCTAGAGCCTCACCATACACTAAAACACAGGTGCTAACCCCCTCCTCTCCTTTCCACCCCAGCCCCATACCTCATCCTTATCTCAACCCTGACACGTCATGCCAACATTGTGACAGAGACTAAGGACCACAGAGCAGCAGGTCAGTAACCAGCGCTTTAGAGGAGATCTGATGGAATTACTGCAGTAATAAAGAAGGATTATGATTCCTCCCCGTCCTCGTTAGCTACAATGGTCTCTTAATTAGCTAGCCCTATTTCACTATGCCAGTGGGGTTCTGGCTATTGGACTTTACTATACTTTATTATGAAGCTAAGGTGTATTTGCATTGGAGTACACAGGAAGTACTGTACTAGAGGGGAGGGGAGGTGAGGGGAGAGAAGGGAGAGGAGGAGAGGGGGTTGGGGAGAGGAGGGGAGAGGAGAGGAGGGGAGGGGGTGGGGGGGGGGAATGGAGAGGAGGGGAGGGGTGGGGGGGGGGGTGGAGAGAAGGGGAGGGGGAGAGAAGGGAGGTGAGGTGGGGAGGGTGAGAGTGGAGGGGAGGGGAGGGGAGGGGAGAATGGAGAGAAGGGGAGGGGGAGAGAAGGGAGGTGAGGTGGGGAGGGGAGGGGAGGGGAGGGGAGGGGAGGCAGCCTGCAACACCACAATAACAACATTTAATTTTAATGGTGGAGTGGTGGACACACAAACACACTGCGTAGCCACCACCACTGTGAAAGGCCACAGAAGGCCCAGCAGGTCCAGTGAAGGGCAGAAGGACGTCTATATGTGGCTGCCCTTGGCCTTGTTTAGTATCAGTCATTTCCCAAATGTAGAAGGTAGAGGTAGAGAAGGTAGAGCCCTAGAAAATCTGTTAAATGTGTTGAAGCCTGATTCCGTTTTTTCCCCCCCAAATTCCGTTTTCTATGTTGTGTTTTTCCAGGTTTCCATTTTTCTTAGATTTTTTTGTTTTTGATCTCAAAATCTTTTTCAAACAACAGAATTTGATGTTGTAAGTCGACAAAAACCCTAACCACATCAGGAGACAACTTTTAAGGTCAGGGGAAAAAATAAGACATTTAGATTTTTCATGTGTGGACCAGCAAGAGATCGTTGAATATATAGTGTAGTAGGAAATCCACTAAATGTATAGAACTTATTAGAAAATTAAATAGTTTGCCCAAGTTAATCATAAGACATGAACAAAATGCATCAGTGATTGGTACTTTCTGAAAGGAGTGCCCCGTTCTGTCTGTCTGTCTGTGTGGTGCTCTCCACTTTGTGTAGCCCTTAGCGATGATGCTAACGATAACCTTCTGGTAGAGATGGAAATGCTTTCCTAAACACCTTCTAAACTAAATGTTAACTACAAAGTGGCCACGCCTACCTGGCAGAATGATATCATGATTATTTGCATCGATCCAGTGGCCATTTGTTTTGCAAACTTTGCAATCACATGAGCTCTACAGAAATATCGCTAACCAAACTAAAGTATGTGGACACCTCTTAAAATTAGTGGATTCGGCTATTTCATTCCCACCCATTGCTGACAGGTGTAACTACTGTACTTTGAGTCTCCTCTATCAATATTCACACTGGAACACTACTGTACTATGAGTCTCCTCTATCAATATTCACACTGGAACACTACTGTACTATGAGTCTCTATCAATATTCACACTGGAACACTACTGTACTATGAGTCTCCTCTATCAATATTCACACTGGAACACTACTGTACTATGAGTCTCCTCTATCAATATTCACACTGGAACACTACTGTACTATGAGTCTCCTCTATCAATATTCACACTGGAACACTACTGTACTATGAGTCTCTATCAATATTCACACTGGAACACTACTGTACTATGAGTCTCCTCTATCAATATTCACACTGGAACACTACTGTACTATTAGTCTCTATCAATATTCACACTGGAACACTACTGTACTATGAGTCTCCTCTATCAATATTCACACTGGAACACTACTGTACTATGAGTCTCCTCTATCAATATTCACACTGGAACACTACTGTACTATGAGTCTCCTCTATCAATATTCACACTGGAACACTACTGTACTATGAGTCTCCTCTATCAATATTCACACTGGAACACTACTGTACTATGAGTCTCCTCTATCAATATTCACACTGGAACACTACTGTACTATGAGTCTCCTCTATCAATATTCACACTGGAACACTACTGTACTATTAGTCTCTATCAATATTCACACTGGAACACTACTGTACTATGAGTCTCCTCTATCAATATTCACACTGGAACACTACTGTACTATGAGTCTCCTCTATCAATATTCACACTGGAACACTACTGTACTATGAGTCTCCTCTATCAATATTCACACTGGAACACTACTGTACTATGAGTCTCCTCTATCAATATTCACACTGGAACACTACTGTACTATGAGTCTCCTCTATCAATATTCACACTGGAACACTACTGTACAAGCATCTCATCCTCAGTCCGCTCAGCGTTCAGAAGGGAGATTCACGTAAAAAAGGCCCAGCCACATTAGGGCAGTGGTGGCGTTAACCAAGGTTATTATAGTAAACTAAAACTGGAACTATCTGGGGAATAAAACATGTCAACTGAAATTAAATAACTAACAAACCTGTTTGAAAAACTAAAACTATCCTGAAACGATTATCTTTGACTCCAAAACGAACTCAAATAAAAATAAGAACCATCATGTATTATCTTCAGTTGAATATTTTTGTCTAAACCTGGGGGGAAAAAAATCTAATTTTAGTTTTCAATTGAGTTTTCCAGCTTTAGGGAGGTTTTCAAGCTACTGAATGTAATTGGTAAATGCGGCCAGGAGATGGCGATGTTTCAAATAGGCCTAGCTTGTGCATCACTATCACTAACTATCACTAGCTAGCAGGGGAAAATCGGCTAGGTAGATTATTTTAACATGTACTACTAAAGTTAAAAAGCATTAGATTGGTGTAATTATGGGGCTTGAAAGAGTTTCCTTCCACCATATTTATTTGCACCAGTCTCGGCGCTATTCCTTTTAAATCCAACTCACCTATAACCTGACCGCTCACCTTATGTATTAATACTGCCCCAGTTTCAAAACGTGGCATCCCAAAAAACACAATGCATGAAACTAAAACTAAATAATATAAAAACAAACTTGAAATATTTTTTATAAAGCTAAAACTAAATAAAAACTAGAAAAGCGGGTCTGAAAACTAACTGAAACTAAAGTCAATGTTAAATAAAACTAGAAAAGCTAATAGAAATACAACTAATAATACCAGAAGTAGAATAACCTTGGTGTTAAACTGAGAGTTCATCTCATGGTCCTGTGTTTTGCCTGAAGATTAAATACTTGACATTAGAAATTCATTGCAGAAGTGAGCGCTACCCTCCTTGGTTGCCACAGAGCAGAGAAGCCTAGCAACAGCAAATTAGCAGAAGGCAGCGTCACTACAGTCCGATGCAGAGGGAATCCCTCAGCACCTTCAGCAGTCTACCGCTGCCTGTCACTACAGTCCGATGCAGAGGGAATCCCTCAGCACCTTCAGCAGTCTACCGCTGCCTGTCACTACAGTCCGATGCAGAGGGAATCCCTCAGCACCTTCAGCAGTCTACCGCTGCCTGTCACTACAGTCCGATGCAGAGGGAATCCCTCAGCACCTTCAGCAGTCTACCGCTGCCTGTCACTACAGTCCGATGCAGAGGGCATCCCTCAGCACCTTCAGCAGTCTACCGCTGCCTGTCGCTACAGTCCGATGCAGAGGGAATCCCTCAGCACCTTCAGCAGTCTACCGCTGCCTGTCGCTACAGTCCGATGCAGAGGGAATCCCTCAGCACCTTCAGCAGTCTACCGCTGCCTGTCGCTACAGTCCGATGCAGAGGGCATCCCTCAGCACCTTCAGCAGTCTACCGCTGCCTGTCGCTACAGTCCGATGCAGAGGGAATCCCTCAGCACCTTCAGCAGTCTACCGCTGCCTGTCGCTACAGTCCGATGCAGAGGGAATCCCTCAGCACCTTCAGCAGTCTACCGCTGCCTGTCGCTACAGTCCGATGCAGAGGGAATCCCTCAGCACCTTCAGCAGTCTACCGCTGCCTGTCACTACAGTCCGATGCAGAGGGAATCCCTCAGCACCTTCAGCAGTCTACCGCTGCCTGTCACTACAGTCCGATGCAGAGGGCATCCCTCAGCACCTACAGCAGTCTACCGCTGCCTGTCACTACAGTCCGATGCAGAGGGAATCCCTCAGCACCTTCAGCAGTCTACCGCTGCCTGTCACTACAGTCCGATGCAGAGGGAATCCCTCAGCACCTTCAGCAGTCTACCGCTGCCTGTCACTACAGTCCGATGCAGAGGGAATCCCTCAGCACCTTCAGCAGTCTACCGCTGCCTGTCACTACAGTCCGATGCAGAGGGCATCCCTCAGCACCTTCAGCAGTCTACCGCTGCCTGTCACTACAGTCCGATGCAGAGGGAATCCCTCAGCACCTTCAGCAGTCTACCGCTGCCTGTCACTACAGTCCGATGCAGAGGGAATCCCTCAGCACCTTCAGCAGTCTACCGCTGCCTGTCACTACAGTCCGATGCAGAGGGAATCCCTCAGCACCTTCAGCAGTCTACCGCTGCCTGTCACTACAGTCCGATGCAGAGGGCATCCCTCAGCACCTTCAGCAGTCTACCGCTGCCTGTCGCTACAGTCCGATGCAGAGGGAATCCCTCAGCCCCTTCAGCAGTCTACCGCTGCCTGTCACATAACACTGTTACGAGACGTTCACGCCGCCACCCCACACTGTACGACAACACACACACACACACACACACACACACACACACTGTACGACAATACACACACACACACACACACTGTACGACAACACACACACACACACACACACACAACACACACACACACACACACACACACACACACACACTGTACAACAATACACACACACACACTGTACGACAACACACACACACACACACACACACACACACTGTACGACAATACACACACACACACTGTACGACAACACACACACACACACACACACTGTACGACAATACACACACACACACACTGTACGACAATACACACACACACACACAGTACGACAACACACACACACACACACACACTGTACGACAACACACACACACACACACTGTACGACAACACACACACACACACACATACACACTGTACGACAATACACACACACACACACACACACACACACACACTGTACGACAACACACACACACACACACACACACACACTGTACGACAATACACACACACACACACACACACACACACTGTACGACAATACACACACACACACACACACACACACACACACACACACACACTGTACGACAACACACACACACACACACACTGTGCGATGACACCAGGAGCAAAGTGATAAATGTCAACCTGTGCATCTGATATTCCCAGTGATATGATTCCCTCTGTTACGATTAAAGCACATCCCATAATATCATGAACCTGAACTGCTCCAATTGAAAGGAACACAGTATCACTGTGTGGTGTACAGTAAATCCTATCTACAATAATAATAAATAATAAGCCATTTAGCAGACGCTTTTATCCAAAGCCACTTACAGTCATGTGTGCATACATTTTTTACGGTATGGGTGGTCCCGGGGATCGAACCCACTACCCTGGGCGTTACAAGCGCCGTGCTCTACCAGCTGAGCTACAGAGGACCACATCTATCCCATTACACGACCCCCTCTACTCTGTGACATAAGAGTCATTCCTTCTTTCTGAAAGGACCATCTTTGAAATGAAACCTCTGCTAGATCTCACGAGCTACTGTCCTAGGATCATGCCCGCTTGTGTTTCTGTGCGGGCATGAGTCTATTGTTAACTGGGCATCCCAACACTCTCCCAGTGGAGGAGATTAGATATACACAGTAATTACAACACTTTCCCACTGTATAAAAGGTTGCATTACAAATGGCACCACGTTCCCTATATAGTGCACTACTTTTGACCAGAGCCAGGCCCTGTAGTAGTGCACTATGTAGAGAATAGGGTGCCATTTGGGACTCGGACTAAATCCCTGCAAAGACTAAGCCGGCTGGTCGGCGGACAGGGAGTTGAAGCTAGCTAGCTGGACTAACCCAGGGAGGGGGAAATGACATCTGTTGCATAATAAGGCTTTAAATGTGTGAGAGCAGAGTAGCAGAGTATATGGTTAATACTAATACTGCACAGTACAACACAGTCCTACCAATCTAATACTGTACAGTACAACACAGTCCTACCAATCTAATACTGTACAGTACAACACAGTCCTACCAATCTAATACTGTACAGTACAACACAGTCCTACCAATCTAATACTATTTAGTACAACACAGTCCTACCAATCTAATACTGTACAGTACAACACAGTCCTACCAATCTAATACTATTTAATACAACACAGTCCTACCAATCTAATACTGTACAGTACAACACAGTCCTACCAATCTAATACTGTACAGTACAACACAGTCCTACCAATCTAATACTATTTAATACAACACAGTCCTACCAATCTAATACTGTACAGTACAACACAGTCCTACCAATCTAATACTGTACAGTACAACACAGTCCTACCAATCTAATACTATTTAATACAACACAGTCCTACCAATCTAATACTATTTAATACAACACAGTCCTACCAATCTAATACTGTACAGTACAACACAGTCCTACCAATCTAATACTGTACAGTACAACACAGTCCTACCAATCTAATACTGTACAGTACAACACAGTCCTACCAATCTAATACTATTTAATACAACACAGTCCTACCAATCTAATACTATTTAATACAACACAGTCCTACCAATCTAATACTATTTAGTACAACACAGTCCTACCAATCTAATACTGCACAGTACAACACAGTCCTACCAATCTAATACTGTACAATACAACACAGTCCTACCAATCTAATACTGTACAGTACAACACAGTCCTACCAATCTAATACTATTTAATACAACACAGTCCTACCAATCTAATACTGTACAATACAACACAGTCCTACCAATCTAATACTGTACAGTACAACACAGTCCTACCAATCTAATACTGTACAATACAACACAGTCCTACCAATCTAATACTGTACAATACAACACAGTCCTACCAATCTAATACTGTACAGTACAACACAGTCCTACCAATCTAATACTGTACAGTACAACACAGTCCTACCAATCTAATACTGTACAGTACAACACAGTCCTACCAATCTAATACTGTACAGTACAACACAGTCCTACCAATCTAATACTATTTAGTACAACACAGTCCTACCAATCTAATACTATTTAATACAACACAGTCCTACCAATCTAATACTGTACAGTACAACACAGTCCTACCAATCTAATACTGTACAGTACAACACAGTCCTACCAATCTAATACTATTTAGTACAACACAGTCCTACCAATCTAATACTATTTAGTACAACACAGTCCTACCAATCTAATACTGTACAGTACAACACAGTCCTACCAATCTAATACTGTACAGTACAACACAGTCCTACCAATCTAATACTATTTAGTACAACACAGTCCTACCAATCTAATACTATTTAATACAACACAGTCCTACCAATCTAATACTATTTAATACAACACAGTCCTACCAATCTAATACTGTACAGTACAACACAGTCCTACCAATCTAATACTGTACAGTACAACACAGTCCTACCAATCTAATACTGTACAGTACAACACAGTCCTACCAATCTAATACTATTTAATACAACACAGTCCTACCAATCTAATACTATTTAATACAACACAGTCCTACCAATCTAATACTATTTAGTACAACACAGTCCTACCAATCTAATACTGCACAGTACAACACAGTCCTACCAATCTAATACTGTACAATACAACACAGTCCTACCAATCTAATACTGTACAGTACAACACAGTCCTACCAATCTAATACTATTTAATACAACACAGTCCTACCAATCTAATACTGTACAATACAACACAGTCCTACCAATCTAATACTGTACAGTACAACACAGTCCTACCAATCTAATACTGTACAATACAACACAGTCCTACCAATCTAATACTGTACAATACAACACAGTCCTACCAATCTAATACTGTACAGTACAACACAGTCCTACCAATCTAATACTGTACAGTACAACACAGTCCTACCAATCTAATACTATTTAGTACAACACAGTCCTACCAATCTAATACTATTTAATACAACACAGTCCTACCAATCTAATACTGTACAGTACAACACAGTCCTACCAATCTAATACTGTACAGTACAACACAGTCCTACCAATCTAATACTATTTAGTACAACACAGTCCTACCAATCTAATACTATTTAGTACAACACAGTCCTACCAATCTAATACTGTACAGTACAACACAGTCCTACCAATCTAATACTGTACAGTACAACACAGTCCTACCAATCTAATACTGTACAGTACAACACAGTCCTACCAATCTAATACTGTACAGTACAACACAGTCCTACCAATCTAATACTGTACAGTACAACACAGTCCTACCAATCTAATACTGTACAGTACAACACAGTCCTACCAATCTAATACTGTACAATACAACACAGTCCTACCAATCTAATACTGTACAGTACAACACAGTCCTACCAATCTAATACTGTACAGTGCAACACAGTCCTACCAATCTAATACTATTTAGTACAACACAGTCCTACCAATCTAATACTATTTAGTACAACACAGTCCTACCAATCTAATACTGTACAGTACAACACAGTCCTACCAATCTAATACTGTACAATACAACACAGTCCTACCAATCTAATACTGTACAGTACAACACAGTCCTACCAATCTAATACTGTACAGTACAACACAGTCTACAACTAATACTATTAGTACAACACAGTCCTACCAATCTAATACTATTAGTACAACACAGTCCTTACCAAATCTAATACTGTACAGTACAACACAGTCCTACCCATCTAATACTGTACAGTACAAACACAGTCCTACCAATCTAATACTGTACAAGTACAACACAGTCCTACCAACCTAATACTGTACAGTACAACACAGTCCTACCAATCTAATACTGTACAGTACAACACAGTCCTACCAATCTAATACTGTACAGTACAACACAGTCCTACCAATCTAATACTGTACAGTACAACACAGTCCTACCAATCTAATACTGTAAAATACAACACAGTCCTACCAATCTAATACTGTTACGTACAACACCAGTCCTACCAATCTAATACTGTATCATACAACACAGTCCATACCAATCTAATACTGTACAGTACAACACAGTCCTACCAATCTAATACTGTACAGTACAACACAGTCCTACCAATCTATACTATTTAATACAACACAGTCCTACCAATCTAATACTGTACAGTACAACACAGTCCTACCAATCTAATACTGACAGTACAACACAGTCCTACCAATCTAATACTGTACAGTACAAACACAGTCCTACCAATCTAATACTGTTAATACAACACAGTCCTACCAATCTAATACGTATTTAATACAACACAGTCCTACCAATCTAATACTGTACAGTACAACACAGTCCTACCAATCTAATACTGTACGTCAACAGTACAACACAGTCCCTACCAATCTAATACTTGTAAGTACAACACAGTCCTACCAATCTAATACTGTACAGTACAACACAGTCCTACCAATCTAATACTGCACAGTACAACACAGTCCTACCAATCTAATACTGTACAGTACAACACAGTCCTACCAATCTAATACTGTACAGTACAACACAGTCCTACCAATCTAATACTGTACAGTAAAACACAGTCCTACCAATCTAATACTGTACAGTACAACACAGTCCTACCAATCTAATACTGTACAGTACAACACAGTCCTACCAATCTAATACTGTACAGTACAACACAGTCCTACCAATCTAATACTGTACAGTACAACACAGTCCTACCAATCTAATACTGTACAGTACAACACAGTCCTACCAATCTAATACTGCACAGTACAACACAGTCCTACCAATCTAATACTATTTAGTACAACACAGTCCTACCAATCTAATACTGTACAGTACAACACAGTCCTACCAATCTAATACTGTACAGTACAACACAGTCCTACCAATCTAATACTGTACAGTACAACACAGTCCTACCAATCTAATACTGTACAGTACAACACAGTCCTACCAATCTAATACTGTACAGTACAACACAGTCCTACCAATCTAATAATGTACAGTACAACACAGTCCTACCAATCTAATACTGTACAGTACAACACAGTCCTACCAATCTAATACTATACAGTACAACACAGTCCTACCAATCTAATACTATTTAGTACAACACAGTCCTACCAATCTAATACTGTACAGTACAACACAGTCCTACCAATCTAATACTGTACAGTACAACACAGTCCTACCAATCTAATACTGTACAGTACAACACAGTCCTACCAATCTAATACTATTTAGTACAACACAGTCCTACCAATCTATACTGTACAGTACAACACAGTCCTACCAATCTAATACTGTTACAGTACAACACAGTCCTACCAATCTAATACTGTACAGTACAACACAGTCCTACCAATCTAATACTGTACAGTAAAACACAGTCCTACCAATCTAATACTGTACAGTACAACACAGTCCTACCAATCTAATACTGTACAGTACAACACAGTCCTACCCAATCTAATACTGTAAGTACAACACAGTCCCTACCAATCTAATACTGTACAGTACAACACAGTCCTACCAATCTAATAATGTACAGTACAACACAGTCCTACCATCTAATACTGTACAGTACAACACAGTCCTACCAATCTAATACTATGACAACACAGTCTACCCAATCTAATACTGTACAGTACAACCACAGTCCTATACCAATCTAATACTATAACAGTCAACCCAACAGTCCTACCAATATAATACTATTTACAGTACAAACACAGTCCTACCAATCTAAATACTGCTAGCATAAACACCAGTCCTACCAATCTAATACGGATACAGTACAACCACAGTCCTACCCAATCTAAATACTGTACCAGTACAAACACGTCCTACCAATCTAATACTGCAACCGTCTTACCAAACACCGTCCTACCCACTCTAATACGTACAGTACAACACAGTCCCTACCAATCTAATACTATTTCACAGTACAACACAGTCATAACCAATCTAATTACGTACAGTACAACACAGTCCTACCAAATCTATTACTATGCACAGTACAAACACCAGGTCCTCTACCAATCTAATACTGCATTTAGTACAACACAGTTCCTACCCAATCTAATACTGTACAGTACAACACAGTTCTACCAATCTAATTACTGTACAGGTACAACACAGTCCTACCAATCTAATACTGTACATACAACACAGTCCTACCAATCTAATACTGGTACAATTACAACACAGTCCTACCAATCTAATAATGTACAGTACAACACAGTCCTACCAATCTAATACTGTACAGTACAACACAGTCCTACCAATCTAATACTATTTAGTACAACACAGTCCTACCAATCTAATACTGTACAATACAACACAGTCCTACCAATCTAATACTGTACAGTACAACACAGTCCTACCAATCTAATACTATTTAGTACAACACAGTCCTACCAATCTAATACTGTACAGTACAACACAGTCCTACCAATCTAATACTGTCCTGGCCTACTACACACAATATCCTATAATGTCAAAGTGGAATTATGTTTGTTGACATTTTTACAAATTAATTAAAAATGAAAAGCTGAAATGTCTTGAGTCAATAAGTATTCAACCCCTTTGTTATGGCAAGCCTAAATACGTTCAGGAGTAGAAATGTGCTTAACAAGTCACATAATAAGTTGCAAAGACTCACTCTGTGTGCAATAATAGTGTTTAACATGACTTTTGAATGACTACCTCATCTCTTTACCCCACACATACAGTTATCTGTAATGTGGGAAATTTCAGTTCACACATTCATGTGTGTGATTGTGTGTGTGCTTCACTGAGAAAAAGTGTCAGTGCGCATGTGTGTGTGCACTAGTGTGTGTGTGTGAGTGTGTGCTCACATGTCTGTGTCAGAGAGAGAATCAGCCAGTGCAGAGGGAAGCAGCAGGGATTTTGCTGCAGACAGACGACTGCAGTGTGTTTGATCAAACTTAGAACAAAAGCTGCAGCGTCAGACTCACAAATCCTCCAACCTAACAGTCAGTCACTGTATCAAGTCTATACTATAGACCCTGTAATACTATAGACTCTGTAATACTATAGACCCTGTAATACTATAGACCCTGTAATACTATAGACCCTGTAATACTATAGACCCTGTAATACTATAGCTATACTATAGACCTGTATACTATAACCCTGTAATACTATAGACCCTGTAATACTATAGACCCTGTAATACTATAGACCCTGTAATACTATAGACCCTGTAATACTATAGCCTATACTATAGACCCTGTAATACTATAGACCCTGTAATACTATAGACCCTGTAATACTATAGACCCTGTAATACTATAGACCCTGTAATACTATAGACCCTGTAATACTATAGACCCTGTAATACATGACCTGTATACTATGACCCTGTAATACTATAGACCCTGTAATACTTAGAACCTGTAATACTAGACCCTGTAATACTATAGACCCTGATACATACTATAGACCCTGTAATACTATAGACCCTGTAATACTAATATGACTGACCCTGTAATACTATAGACCCTGTTTAATACTATAGACCCTGTAATAACTACTAAGACCCTGTAATACTATAGACCTATACAAGCCTGTAATACTATAGATGACCCTGTAATACTATAGACCCTGTAATTAACTATAGACCCTGTAATACTATAGACCCTGTAATACTATAGATACATACCTGTATACTATAGACCCTGTAATACGTATAGACAGCCTGTAATAGCTATAGAACCCTGTAATACTATAGACCCTGTAATACTATAGACCCTGTAATACTATAGACCCTGTATCTAGACTATACTATAGACCCTGTAATACTTATATATGACCCTGTAATTACTATATGACCTGTAATACTATAGACCCTGTAATACTATAGACCCTGAAATACTATAGACCCTGATAATACTATAGACCCTGTAATACTATAGCTATACATAGACCCTGTAATACTATAGACCCTGTTAATACTATAGACCCTGTAATACTATATATCCCTGTAATACTAGATATATATAGACCCTGTAATACTATAGACCCTTAATACTCAATGAACTATACTATAGACCCTGTAATACTATAGACCCTGTAATACTATAGACCCGTATACTATAGACCCTGTAATACTATAGACCCTGTAATACTATAGACCCTGTAATACTATATACCCTGTAATACTATAGACCCTGTAATACTATAGACCCTGTAATACTATAGACCCTGTAATACTATATACTATACTATAGACCCTGTAATACTATAGACCCTGTAATACTTAGACTATATACTATAGACTTATATACTATAGACCCTGTAATACTATAGACCCTGTAATACTATAGACCCTGTAATACTATAGATTACTAATACTATAGACCAACCCTGTAAATACTATAGACCCTGTAATACTATAGCCCTAATACTATAGACCCCCTGTATACTATAGACTACTATAGACCCTGTAATACTTAACTACTATAGACCTTAATACTATAGACCTGTAATACTATAGACCTATACTATAGACCCTGTAATAACTATAGACCCTGTATACTATAGACCCTGTAATACTAGACTAATATAGACCTGTAAATACTATAGACCCTGATAATACTATAGACCCTGTAATACTATAGACCCTGTAATACTATAGACCCTGTAATACTATACCTGTATACTATAGACTATTATGACATATATACCTGTAATACTATAGACCCTGTAATACTATAGACCCTGTTATACTATAGACCCTGTAATACTATAGACCCTGTAATACTATAGACTATACTATAGACCCTGTAATACTATAGACCCTGTAATACTATAGACCCTGTAATACTATAGACCCTGTAATACTATAGACCCTGTAATACTATAGACTATACTATAGACCCTGTAATACTATAGACCCTGTAATACTATAGACCCTGTAATACTATAGACCCTGTAATACTATAGACCTGTAATACTATAGACCCTGTAATACTATAGACCCTGTAATACTATAGACCCTGTAATACTATAGACTATACTATAGACCCTGTAATACTGGACAACCTGATAAGACTACATTTACATTTTAGTCATTTAGCAGACGCTCTTATCCAGAGCGACTTACAGTTAGTGAATACATATATTTTTATACTGGCCCCCCGTGGGAATCGAACCCACAACCCTGGCGTTGCAAACGCCATGCTCTATCAACTGAGCTACATCCCTGCCGGCCATTCCCTCCCCTACCCTGGACCAATTGTGCGCCGCCCATGAGTCTCCCGGTCGCGGCCGGCTGCGACAGAGCCTGGATTCGAACCAGGATCTCTAGTGGCACAGTTAGCACTGCGATGCAGTGCCTTAGACCACTGGGCCACTCGGGAGCTCAGACTCCAATCGCCCACTTAAAAGATGCTGCTATTAATAAGGTTAGGATGACTCAATTAGGTCTTAAACATAATCATCTAATTTTATAGGGTTGGAAACATTCCCAGGTTTTCCAGGAATCCTGGTTGGAGGATTCCAGACTTCCTGCGTATTCCTTCCTGATTCCGGGAATCTTCCAACTGGGATTTCTGTGAAGTTTGAGAAAGTGACCATCATTTTGCAACCTTATACATTTACCAATGATGCATTGTACGATCATACATGTATAGACCAAACCATGTCAGTAATCAGTCAGTTCTATGTAACAACATCTTTATACATTGATAGACCCTGGTAGTAGCCAGCCGGGTTAATGCCAGATAGACCGTGGTAGTAGCCAGCCGGGTTAATGCCAGATAGACCCTGGTAGTAGCCAGCCGGGTTAATGCCAGATAGACCGTGTTAGTAGCCAGCCGGGTTAATGCCAGATAGACCGTGGTAGTAGCCAGCCGGGTTAATGCCAGATAGACCCTGGTAGTAGCCAGCCGGGTTAATGCCAGATAGACCCTGGTAGTAGCCAGCCGGGTTAATGCCAGATAGACCCTGGTAGTAGCCAGCCGGGTTAATGCCAGATAGACCGTGTTAGTAGCCAGCCGGGTTAATGCCAGGGCCATAACCATTTCTCCTCTGATGGATGGCACCAGTCAGAGGTCCCACAGACATTACAGTTGAAGAATCACAGATTTGCTTTAATATATCATATCAACACTCTGCTGCTGCCAACTAGACGCCTCCACAGCACTTCATTTCCTATAGTTGATTATTGATGATGTTTGCCTGCCTGAATAGACTTTATATATAAATGGTTACTCGGAGAGTACGACCCTGCCTTACACAGGAAGCGGCACAGGTCCTAATCCAGGCACTTGTCATCTCCCGTCTGGATTACTGCAACTCGCTGTTGGCTGGGCTCCCTGCCTGTGCCATTAAACCCCTACAACTCATCCAGAACGCCGCAGCCCGTCTGGTGTTCAACCTTCCCAAGTTCTCTCACGTCACCCCCCTCCTCCGCACACTCCACTGGCTTCCAGTTGAAGCTCGCATCTGTTACAAGACCATGGTGCTTGCCTATGGAGCAGTGAGGGGAACAGCACCTCCGTACCTTCAGGCTCTGATCAGTCCCTACACCCAAACGAGGGCATTGCGTTCATCCACCTCTGGCCTGCTGGCTCCCCTTCCTCTGCGGAAGCATAGTTCCCGCTCAGCCCAGTCAAAACTGTTCGCTGCTCTGGCACCCCAATGGTGGAACAAGCTCCCTCACGACGCCAGGACAGCGGAGTCACTCACCACCTTCCGGAGACATTTGAAACCCCACCTCTTTAAGGAATACCTGGGATAGGATGAAGTAATCCGTCTAGCCCCCCCCCCCCCCCCAAAAAAAAACAATAAGAAAAAAAAGAAAAAAAAAAGAAACCCACTGGCTATAGGGTGAATGCACCAATTTGTAAGTCGCTCTGGATAAGAGCGTCTGCTAAATGACTAAAATGTAATGTAAATGTTATACTAGCCTTCAGCCTCCTGTTTGCCTGCCTCACTAGACTTTATACTAGCATTCAGCCTCCTGTTTGCCTGCCTGACTAGCCTTTATACTAGCCTAGCCTTCAGCCTCCTGTTTGCCTGCCTGACTAGCCTTTATACTAGCCTTCAGCCTCCTGTTTGCCTTCCTGACTAGCCTTTATACTAGCCTTCAGCCTCCTGTTTGCCTGCCTGACTAGCCTTTATACTAGCCTTCAGCCTCCTGTTTGCCTGCCTGACTAGCCTTTATACTAGCCTAGCCTTCAGCCTCCTGTTTGCCTGCCTGACTAGACTTTTATACTAGCCTTCAGCTCCTGTTTGCCTGCCTGACTGCCTTTATACTAGCCTTCAGCCTCCTGTTTGCCTGCCTGACTAGCCTTTTATACTAGCCTTCAGCCTCCTGTTTGTCTGCCTGACTAGCCTTTATACCTAGCCTTCAGCCTCATGTTTGCCTGCCTGACTAACTTTTATACTAGCTTCAGCACTCCTGTTTGCCTGCCTGACTAGACTTTATACTAGCCTTCAGACCTCCTGTTTGCTGCCTGACTATCCTTTATATACTAGCCTTCAGCCTCTGTTTGCCTGCCTGACTAGCTTATACTAGCCTAGCCTTCAGCCTCCTGTTGCCTGCCTGACTAGCCTTTATACTAGCGCCTTCAGCTCCTGTTTGCTGCCTGACTAGCTTTATACTAGCTAGCCTTCAGCCCCTGTTTGCCTGCCTGACTAGCCTTTATACTAGCCTTCAGCCTCCTGTTTTTGCCTGACTAGCCTTTATACTAGCCTTCAGCCTCCTGTTGCCTGCTGCCGATAGCCTTTATACTAGCCTTCAGCCTCCTGTTTGCCTGCCTGACTAGCTTTATACTAGCCTTCAGCCTCCTGTTTGCCTGCCTGACTAGATTTATATACTAGCCTTCAGCCTCCTGTTTGCCTGCCTGAATAGACTTTATACTAGACCTTCAGCCTCCTGTTTGCCTGCCTGACTAGACTTTATACTACTAGCCTTCAGCCTCCTGTTTGCCTGCCTGAATAGACTTTATACTAGCCTAGCCTTCAGCCTCCTGTTTGCCTGCCTGACTAGACTTTATACAGCTAGCCTTCAGCCTCCTGTTTGCCTGCTGACTAGCCTTTATACTAGCCTTCAGCCTCCTGTTGTGCTGACTAGCCTTTATACTATCCTTCAGCCTCCTGTTTGCCTGCCTGACTAGCCTTTTTATACTGCCTTCAGCCCTCCTGTTTGCCTGCCTGACTAGACTTTATACTAGCCTTCAGCCTCCTGTTTTGCCTGCCCTGACTAGAGAATTTAATACTAGCCTTCAGCCTCCTGTGTTGCCTGCCTGACTAGCCCTTTATACTAGCCTTCAGCCTCCTGTTTGCCCTCGCCTGACCCTAGACCGTTTAGACTAGCCTTCAGCCCTCCTGTTTGTTGCCTGCCTGACTAACCTTTATACTAGTCTTCAGCCTCCTGTTTGCCTGCCTGACTAGCGTTATACTAGCCTTCAGAAGCCTCCTGTTTGCCTGCCTGACTAGCCTTTATAACTAAGCCTTCAGCCGCCTGTTTTGCCTGCCTGACTACGCCCTTTATACGAGCCTAGCCCTTTCAGCCTCCTGTTTGTCTGCCTGACTAGCCTTATACTAGCCTGCAGCCTTCAGCCTCCTGTTTGGCACCTGCCTGACGTAGCCTTTATACTAGCCTTCAGCCTCCTGTTTGCCTGCCTGACTAGCTTTATACTAGCCTTCAGCCTCCTGTTTGCCTGCCTGACTAGACTTTATACTAGCCTTCAGCCTCCTGTTTGCCTGCCTGACTAGCCTTTATACTAGCCTTCAGCCTCCTGTTTGCCTGCCTGACTAGCCTTTATACTAGCCTTCAGCCTCCTGTTTGCCTGCCTGACTAGCCTTTATACTAGCCTTCAGCCTCCTGTTTGCCTGCCTGACTAGACTTTATACTAGCCTTCAGCCTCCTGTTTGCCTGCCTGACTAGCCTTTATACTAGCCTTCAGCCTCCTGTTTGCCTGCCTGACTAGACTTTATACTAGCCTTCAGCCTCCTGTTTGCCTGCCTGACTAGACTTTATACTAGCCTTCAGCCTCCTGTTTGCCTGCCTGACTAGCCTTTATACTAGCCTTCAGCCTCCTGTTTGCCTGCCTGACTAGCCTTTATACTAGCCTTCAGCCTCCTGTTTGCCTGCCTGACTAGCCTTTATACTAGCCTAGCCTTCAGCCTCCTGTTTGCCTGCCTGACTAGCCTTTATACTAGCCTTCAGCCTCCTGTTTGCCTGCCTGACTAGCCTTTATACTAGCCTTCAGCCTCCTGTTTGCCTGCCTGACTAGCCTTTATACTAGCCTTCAGCCTCCTGTTTGCCTGCCTGACTAGCCTTTATACTAGCCTTCAGCCTCCTGTTTGCCTGCCTGACTAGCCTTTATACTAGCCTTCAGCCTCCTGTTTGCCTGCCTGACTAGCCTTTATACTAGCCTTCAGCCTCCTGTTTGCCTGCCTGACTAGCCTTTATACTAGCCTTCAGCCTCCTGTTTGCCTGCCTGACTAGCCTTTATACACCTAGCCTTCAGCCTCCTGTTTGCCTGCCTGACTAGCCTTTACTAGCTAGCCTTCAGCCTCCTGTTTGCCTGCCTGACTAGCCTTTATACTAGCCTTCAGCCTCCTGTTTGCCTGCCTGAACTAACTTTATAACTAGCCTTCAGCCTCCTGTTTGCCTGCCTGACTAGCCTTTATACTAGCCTTCAGCCTCCTGTTTGCCTGCCTGACTAGCCTTTATACTAGCCTTCAGCCTCCTGTTTGCCTGCCTGACTAGCCTTTATACTAGCCCTTCAGCCTCTGTTGCCTGCCTGACTAGCCTTTGATAGTAGCTCCTTTTGCTATAGCCTTATACAGCCTTAGCCTCCTGTTGCCTGCGACTAGACTTATACTAGCTAGCCTTCAGCCTCGTTGCTGCCGAATAGCTTTATGACTAGCCTTCAGCTCTGTTTGCTGCCTGGACTAGCTTTATACTAGCCTTCAGCTCCGTTTGCCTGCCTGACTAGCCTTTATATAGCCTTCAGCCTCCTGTTTGCCTCCCTGACTAGCTTATACTAGCCTTCAGCCTCCTGTTTGCCTGCCTGACTAGCCTTTAATACTAGCCTTCAGCCTCCTGTTTGCCTGCCTGACTAGACTTTTATACTAGCCTTCAGCCTCCTTTTTGCCTGCCTGACTAGCCTTTATACTAGCCTTCAGCCTCCTGTTTGCCTGCCTGACTAGACTTATACTAGCATTCAGCCTCCTGTTTGCCTGCCTGACAGCCTTTATACTAGCCTTCAGCCTCCTGTTTGCTAGTTTGCTGCCTGACTAGCCTTTATACTAGCCTTCAGCCTCCTGTTTGCCTGCCTGACTAGCCTTTATACTAGCCTTCAGCCTCCTGTTTGCCTGCCTGACTAGACTTTATACTAGCCTTCAGCCTCCTGTTTGCCTGCCTGACTAGCCTTTATACTAGCCTTCAGCCTCCTGTTTGCCTGCCTGACTAGCCTTATACTAGCCTTCAGCCTCCTGTTTGCCTGCCTGACTAGCCTTATACTAGCCTTCAGCCTCCTGTGTTGCCTGCCTGACTAGACTTATACTAGCCTAGCCTTCAGCCTCCTGTTTTGCCTGCCTGACTAGCCTTTATACTAGCCTTCAGCCTCCTGTTTGCCTGCCTGACTAGCCTTTATACTAGCCTTCAGCCTCCTGTTTGCCTGCCTGACTAGCCTTTATACTAGCCTTCAGCCTCCTGTTTGCCTGCCTGACTAGCCTTTATACTAGCCTAGCCTTCAGCCTCCTGTTTGCCTGCCTGAATAGCCTTTATACCAGCCTAGCCTTCAGCCTCCTCATCTTGAAACTGTATTAAAACTTTAAGAAACAGGCATTGTAGCTTAAACAATGGTGCATAGTCCATATATGGTCCTTTCAAAACAGATGGGTACAATTATCCTGATCTGGATCAGCAGTTACAATTTCAAACAAAAGTACCTTATACACCCAGACAGACAGACAGACAGACAGACAGACAGACAGACAGACAGACAGACAGACAGTAGGGGAGGCTGTTTACTCCACAGACAGAAAGACAGACAGTAGGTGTGGCTGTCTACTAAACAGACTGACGTCAGCGTTTGTGTGCTAGTGTCTTTAAAAGGCTATGTTCCCGCTACAGTTGCACATCAGAATTCGTATCCTACACAGGCAGTCGGACAGGCTGCTGCTGTTCCGTGTCTTATGTCCATTCTGTGAGACTGAATCCCCCCTCAGATGATGAAATCAGAGGTAATGACAGAGAGGCAATCTAATTAAATATCTGGATTAAAAAAATTCTCCCAGGACTAAAAAGTGGATTAAATTATTTAAAAGAAAAACAGAAAGAGAACAGAAAGACAGAGTAATTAAAAGACAGAATCAGAACAGAAAGACTTACAGTTAGTGAGTGCATACATTTTCATACCGGCCCTCCGTGGGAAACGAACCCACAACCCTGGCGTTGCAAGCGCCGTGCTCTACCAACTGAGCTACAGGGGACGGAGTGATATGATTATTATCTGAATCAAACACTACAGGACTGTTATGTCTCCACTAGAAAGACAGTGTTGTCGTGGCTGTCTTGCGGTACTGAGGGAATAACTGGAGAATGAAGCTACAGCGTCTTCCTCTTGTTCCTGACATTAGGGTTGGATCCCAAATGGTACCCTATTCCATATGGGCCCTGGCTCTTCCATATGGGACCTGGCTCTTCCATATGGGCCCTGGCTCTTCCATATGGGCCCTGGCTCTTCCATATGGGCCCTGGCTCTTCCATATGGGCCCTGGCTCTTCCATATGGGCCCTGGCTCTTCCATATGGGCCCTGGCTCTTCCATATGGGCCCTGGCTCTTCCATATGGGCCCTGGCTCTTCCATATGGGCCCTGGCTCTTCCATATGGGCCCTGGCTCTAGTCACAAGTAACACACTCCATAGGGATTAGGATGCAACCCCATTATGGCACTGTCAGAGTTCCTGTCTCATTTACATTTTAGTCATTTTAGCAGACACTCTTATCCAGAGCGACTTACAGGAGCAATTAGGGTTAAGTGCCCTTGCTCAAGGGCACATCGACAGATTTTTCACCTCGTCGGCTCTGGGATTAGAACCAGCGACCTTTCGGTTACTGGCACGACGCTCTAAACCACTAAGCTACCTGCCGCCCCGCTCCTCTGCGTGTATAGACGGTTTAACTAGTTCCTGTCTCCTCTGCGTGTATAGACAGTTTAACTAGTTCCTGTCTGCGTGTATAGACAGTTTAACTAGTTCCTGTCTCCTCTGCGTGTATAGACGGTTTAACTAGTTCCTGTCTGCGTGTATAGACAGTTTAACTAGTTCCTGTCTGCGTGTATAGACAGTTTAACTAGTTCCTGTCTGCGTGTATAGACAGTTTAACTAGTTCCTGTCTCCTCTGCGTGTATAGACAGTTTAACTAGTTCCTGTCTGCGTGTATAGACAGTTTAACTAGTTCCTGTCTGCGTGTATAGACAGTTTAACTAGTTCCTGTCTCCTCTGCGTGTATAGACAGTTTAACTAGTTCCTGTCTGCGTGTATAGACAGTTTAACTAGTTCCTGTCTCCTCTGCGTGTATAGACGGTTTAACTAGTTCCTGTCTGCGTGTATAGACAGTTTAACTAGTTCCTGTCTGCGTGTATAGACAGTTTAACTAGTTCCTGTCTCCTCTGCATGTATAGACAGTTTAACTAGTTCCTGTCTGCGTGTATAGACAGTTTAACTAGTTCCTGTCTCCTCTGCGTGTATAGACGGTTTAACTAGTTCCTGTCTCCTCTGCATGTATAGACAGTTTAACTAGTTCCTGTCTCCTCTGCGTGTATAGACAGTTTAACTAGTTCCTGTCTCCTCTGCATGTATAGACAGTTTAACTAGTTCCTGTCTCCTCTGCGTGTATAGACAGTTTAACTAGTTCCTGTCTGCGTGTATAGACAGTTTAACTAGTTCCTGTCTCCTCTGCGTGTATAGACAGTTTAACTAGTTCCTGTCTGCGTGTATAGACAGTTTAACTAGTTCCTGTCTCCTCTGCGTGTATAGACGGTTTAACTAGTTCCTGTCTGCGTGTATAGACAGTTTAACTAGTTCCTGTCTGCGTGTATAGACAGTTTAACTAGTTCCTGTCTCCTCTGCATGTATAGACAGTTTAACTAGTTCCTGTCTGCGTGTATAGACAGTTTAACTAGTTCCTGTCTCCTCTGCGTGTATAGACGGTTTAACTAGTTCCTGTCTCCTCTGCATGTATAGACAGTTTAACTAGTTCCTGTCTCCTCTGCGTGTATAGACAGTTTAACTAGTTCCTGTCTGCGTGTATAGACAGTTTAACTAGTTCCTGTCTCCTCTGCGTGTATAGACGGTTTAACTATTTGATGAAAACCAGTTCTCTCTCTCTCTCTCTCTCTCTCTCTCAGTCTATGAAAAGCCATGTGACATTTACTCCTGATGTACTGACCTGTTGCACCCTCTACAACCACTGTGATTATTATTTGACCCTGCTGGTCATCTATGAAGGTTTGAACATCTTGAAGAACAATCTGGCCTTAATGGCCATGTACTGTTATAATCTCCACCCGGCACAGCCAGAAGAGGACTGGCAACCCCTCAGAGCCTGGTTCCTCTCTAGGTTTCTTCCTAGGTTCCTGCCTTTTCTAGGGAGTTTTTCCTAGCCACCGTGCCTCTACATCTGCATTGCTTGCTGTTTGGGGTTTTAGGCTGGGTTTCTGTATAAGCACTTTGTGACATCTGCTGATGTAAAAAGGGTTTTATAAATACATTTGATTGATTGATTGATTGATTGATTGAGGGGAGGAGGAGGGAAGCTGGGGCAGCAGCGTTAGGGGGAGTGGCTGAGGGGTGTTGGAGTGTGAGGTTGCATCCCTAATGGCCCCCCATTCCCTATTTAGTGCAAAGGACTCCGATCAAAAGTAGTGCACTATACAGGGTATAGAGAGCCATTTAGGATGTACTCTGTGTCCTGCCTGTCCATTTAGGATGTACTCTGTGTCCTGCCTGTCCATTTAGGATGTACTCTGTGTCCTGCCTGTCCATTTAGGATGTACTCTGTGTCCTGCCTGTC
>LR778289.1:40827725-40862725 GCA_902810595.1 Coregonus sp. 'balchen' | reverse complement strand
ATTTCACAAAAAATGTGTCACTGTCCAAATACTTTTGCAGCTCACTGTACATGCTACAATTATAGCGTGGGCTGACCAAATCATGCTTTACAATCACATTGCTATTCTATAACCAGAGCAGAGCAGAGCAGAGCAGGGGAGCCAAGAAGTGTCATCCAACAGCTTGGAACATACAGGGATCTCCTGAAGTAGAGAGTGATTTCCCCTGTTACGCCCACAGACGCCCACGCATGCAGAAGGAACAGCCCGAGGCACTGGCAGAGAGCTGGAAAGGCTGGCATGGTTGGCCCCAGCCCTGGTCTCTCTCTCTCCTCTTGGCCCTAGACATGGTCTCCCTCTCTCCTCTTGGCCCCAGCCCTGGTCTCTCTCTCTCCTCTTGGCCCTAGACATGGTCTCCCTCTCTCCTCTTCACCCCAGCCCTGGTCTCTCTCTCTCCTCTTCACCCCAGCCCTGGTCTCCCTCTCTCCTCTTCACCCCAGCCCTGGTCTCTCTCTCTCCTCTTCACCCCAGCCCTGGTCTCTCTCTCTCCTCTTGGCCCCAGCCCTGGTCTCTCTCTCTCCTCTTGGCCCTAGACATGGTCTCCCTCTCTCCTCTTCACCCCAGCCCTGGTCTCTCTCTCTCCTCTTCACCCCAGCCCTGGTCTCTCTCTCTCCTGTTGGCCCCAGCCCTAGTCTCTCTCGCTCCTCTTGGCCCCAGCCCTGGTCGCTCCTCTTGGCCCCAGCCCTGGTCGCTCCTCTTGGCCCCTGCCCTGGTCGCTCCCCTTGGCCCCAGCCCTGGTCGCTCCTCTTGGCCCCAGCCCTGGTCGCTCCTCTTGGCCCCAGCCCTGGTCTCTCCTCTTGGCCCCAGCCCTGGTCGCTCCTCTTGGCCCCAGCCCTGGTCGCTCCTCTTGGCCCCAGCCCTGGTCTCTCCTCTTGGCCCCAGCCCTGGTCTCTCCTCTTGGCCCCAGCCCTGGTCGCTCCTCTTGGCCCCAGCCCTGGTCGCTCCTCTTGGCCCCAGCCCTGGTCGCTCCTCTTGGCCCCTGCCCTGGTCGCTCCCCTTGGCCCCAGCCCTGGTCTCTCCTCTTGGCCCCAGCCCTGGTCGCTCCTCTTGGCCCCTGGTCTCTCCTCATGGCCCCAGCCCTGGTCTCTCCTCTTGGCCCCAGCCCTGGTCTCTCCTCTTGGCCCCAGCCCTGGTCTCTCCTCTTGGCCCCAGCCCTGGTCTCTCCTCTTGGCCCCAGCCCTGGTCTCTCCTCTTGGCCCCAGCCCTGGTCTCTCCTCTTGGCCCCAGCCCTGGTCTCTCCTCTTGGCCCCAGCCCTGGTCTCTCCTCTTGGCCCCAGCCCTGGTCTCTCCTCTTGGCCCCAGCCCTGGTCGCTCCTCTTGGCCCCAGCCCTGGTCGCTCCTCTTGGCCCCAGCCCTGGTCGCTCCTCTTGGCCCCAGCCCTGGTCGCTCCTCTTGGCCCTAGCCCTGGTCGCTCCTCTTGGCCCCAGCCCTGGTCTCTCCTCTTGGCCCCTGGTCTCTCCTCTTGGCCCCAGCCCTGGTCTCTCCTCTTGGCCCTAGCCCTGGTCGCTCCTCTTGGCGTCACCTGATTGCTGCCCTTTGGTCTCTGTCTCTGTCTCTCTATCGCCGAATAGAGATTACCATGAGTACAGGAAGCAACCATTTTAAATGACAGTGTGTCCGATATTTACATTTACATTTACATTTTAGTCATTTAGCAGACGCTCTTATCCAGAGCGACTTACAGTTAGTGCATACATTATTATTATTATTATTATTATTTATTTATTTTCATACTGGCCCCCCGTGGGCACCCTATTCCCTACATAGGCTAGTGCACTACTTTTGACCAGGCCCATAGGGCTATATAGGGAGTGCCCTATTCAGACATACACCAGGGGTTTGCCCTCTAGGGATCTAGACAGACAGGTACTAGACCCCTCCATCCTACAGGCCATGGCAGGGATCTTTACAGCCCTGACCGACCAATCGCTCAGAGGCAGCTCACAGATCCAATTGTAGGCCAGCAGCCTACACCGCTGACGCACCCATCCCTGTTGGCCAGCCAGCGGCAGAACAATCACAGCCCCAGCTAACTGGCCAATCACAGCCCCAGCTAACTGGCCAATCACAGCCCCAGCTAACTGGCCAATCACAGCCCCAGCTAACTGGCCAATCACAGCCCCAGCTAACTGGCCAGCAGCAGAATGAAACAAAAGACAATGTCCATCACTGTTTTCTCCCTGATGGTTTCTCACTGTGGTCATCACTGTTATTTCCCTGATGGTTTCTCACTGTGGTCATCACTGTTATCTCCCTGATGGTTTCTCACTGTGGTCATCACTGTTTTCTCCCTGATGGTTTCTCACTGTGGTCATCACTGTTATCTCCCTGATGTTTTCTCACTGTGGTCATCACTGTTATCTCCCTGATGGTTTCTCACTGTGGTCATCACTGTTATCTCCCTGATGGTTTCTCACTGTGGTCATCACTGTTACCTCCCTGATGGTTTCTCACTGTGGTCATCACTGTTATCTCCCTGATGGTTTCTCACTGTGGTCATCACTGTTATCTCCCTGATGGTTTCTCACTGTGGTCATCACTATTATCTCCCTGATGGTTTCTCACTGTGGTCATCACTGTTATCTCCCTGATGGTTTCTCACTGTGGTCATCACTGTTATCTCCCTGATAGTTTCTCACTGTGGTCATCACTGTTATCTCCCTGATGGTTTCTCACTGTGGTCATCACTGTTATCTCCCTGATGGTTTCTCACTGTGGTCATCACTGTTATCTCCCTGATGGTTTCTCAAGAGAGGTGAGAGGAGAGAGGTGGAGGAGAGGAGAGGAGGAGAGAGGGGAGAGGAGAGGGGATAGAGGTGGAGGAGAGGAGAGGAGAGGAGAGGGGGGAGAGGAGAGGAGAGGGGATAGAGGTGGAGGAGAGGAGAGGAGAGAGAGAGGGGAGAGGAGAGGGGATAGAGGTGGAGGAGAGGAGAGGAGAGGAGGAGAGAGGGGAGAGGGGATAGAGGTGGAGGAGAGGAGAGAGAGAGAGGGAGAGGAGAGGGATAGAGGTGGAGGAGAGGAGAGGAGGAGATGAAGGTGGAGGAGAGGGGATGAGGAGAGGGGATGGGGGTGGAGAGGAGAGGATGAGAGAGGGGAGAGGAGAGGGGATAGAGGTGGAGGAGAGGAGAGGAGAGGATGAGAGAGGGGAGAGGGGATAGAGGTGGAGGAGAGGAGGAGATGAAGGTGGAGGAGAAGCGGGACGTGGTGTTAAAATGGGGGCAGCCGCCCGAAACACGGTAGCAGGGAGAGAATTGGAGGCTTAGAGGAGAGGAGCGACGTGAATGAAAAGGGGTCAGCCCGAAACACAGCAGAGAGGAGAGGTTGAGGAGCTTTTTGGGGTATGTCTTTGAGAGGACTGCTAGGTAGGGAACCAACATAATACATCATTTCTGTTGTAGGTCCAATATAAATAGGCAGTCTATCTCTGCATCAGCAACACTGTCAGGGGTAGAGCATTCTCCCCATTATTCAAACCCTTACCTTACTTTACCTTGCTCTGTTCTGATCTGATCTGTTCTGCTCTGTTCTGATCTGATCGGTTCTGCTCTGTCCTGTTCTGTCCTGCTCTGTCCTGCTCTGTCCTGCCCTGCCCTGCTCGGTCCTGTCCTGCTCTGTTTGCTCTGTCCTGTCTTGTCCTGTCCTGTCCTGCTCTGTCCTGTCCGGTCATGCTCTGTCCTTCCTGCCCTGCTCTGTCCTGTCCGTCCTGATAGGTCCTGTCCTGCCCTGGCTCTGTCTGCTCTGTCCTGCTCTGTCCTGTTACTGTCAATGCCTCTGTCCTGTCCTGCTCTGTCCTCGCCCTGTCCTGCTCGTACCTGATTGTCATGTCCTGTCCTGATCTGTCCTGTCTGCTCTGTCCATGCCCGCTGCTCTGTCCTGCTCCTGTCCTGTCCTGTCCTGCCCTGCTCTGTCCTGCTCTGTCCTGTCCTGCTCTGTCCTGTTCTGTCCTGATCTGTCCTGCTCTGTCCTGCTCCTGTCCTGTCCTGTCCTGTCCTGCCTGCTCTGTCCTGCTCTGTCCTGTCCTGCTCTGTCCTGTCCTCTGCTCTGTCCTGCTCTGTCCTGCTCTGTCTGATCTGTCCTGTCTGCTCTGCTCCTGTCGCTGATCTGTCTCTGTCCTGCTCTGTCCTGCTCTGTCCTGTCCTGTCCTGCTCTGTCCTGTTCTGTCCTGTTCTGTCCTGTCCTGTCCTGTCCTGCCCTGCTCTGCTCTGTCCTGCTCTGTCCTGTTCTGTCCTGTACTGTCCTGCCCTGCTCTGCTCTGAACTGCTCTGTCCTGTTCTGTCCTGCTCTGTCCTGTCCTGCCCTGCTCTGTCCTGCTCTGTCCTGTCCTGCTCTGTCCTGTCCTGCTCTGTCCTGTCCTGTCCTGTCCTGTTCTGCTCTGTCCTGCTCTGCTCTGCTCTGTTCTGCTTCGAACACTGAATGTAGGTTGCGGTGTTCTGTTGAGGGTCAACTGTGTGAAAAATAAAAATAAAGTTCTCCCTACTTTTTTATTTTTGAGGCCAGACAATAGCTGGAAAATAGCAAATCCTTTGTCCTATTCTGACTATAACGACTGTTCCCTGAAGGAGGGAAATTAGGTACAATATCACCATGGTGTGTTGGTGCTCTTGCGACTTCGACTGAATAACTTTTCTCTCACCTGACAAGGCCAACGAATAACCGTGCCTCGCTGGAAGCCCCGCCTTCCACAGGTCATAATACTGAGGCTCGGATTCATTCCTTAAATTCTGACGCTCTTTACCTCGAGCTGAGCAGGAACGAGGAGTGGGTGCGTACACCATTACGTAACCCATGCCCCTTGCTGCTATATGCAGGGCGATAGCCTCCACAATCCAGTGGGAGAGACGCTGCTTAGAGAGACGCTGCTTAGAGAGACGCTGCTTAGAGAGCGCTCTGCTGCGAGCTGGATTAGCAAAACAGAAAGCATTCGGAAAGTATTCAGACCCCTTGACTTTTTCCACATTTTGTTACGTTACAGCCTTATTTTAAAATTGATTAAATTGTTTGTTTTCCTCATCAATCTACACACAATTCCCCATAATGACAAAGCAAAAAACAGGTCTTTAGAAATTTGTGCAAATGTATTACAAATAAAAAATTGAAATATCACATTTACATAAGTATGTGGTCCTCTGTGGTCCTCTGTAGCTCAGCTGGTAGAGCACGGCGCTTGTAACGCCAAGGTAGTGGGTTCGATCCCCGGGACCACCCATACACAAAAAAAATGTATGCACACATGACTGTAAGTCTCTTTGGATAAAAGCGTCTGCTAAATGGCATATTATTATTATTATTATTATTCAGACCCTGTACTCAGTACTTTGTTGAAGCACCTTTGGTAGCGATTACAGCCTCGAGTCTTCTTGGGTATGACGCTACAAGCTTGGCACACCTGTATTTGGGGAGTTTCTCCCATTCTTCTCTGCAGATCCTCTCAAGCTCTGTCAGGTTGGATGGGCGCTGGAGCAGGTTTTCATCAAGGATCTCTATGTACTTTGCCTCGATCCTGACTAGTCTCCCAGTCCCTGCCACTGAAAAACATCCCCACAGCATGATGCTGCCACCACCATGCTTCGCCGTAGGGATGGTGCCAGGTTTCCTCCAGACGTGACGCTTGGCATTCAGGCCAAAGAGTTCAACCTTGGTTTCATCAGACCAGAGAATCTTGTTTCTCATGGTCTGGGAGTCTTTAGGTGCCTTTTGGCAAACTCCAAGCGGGCTGTCATGTGCCTTTTACTGAGGAGTGGCTTCCGTCTGGCCACTCTTCCATAAAGGCCTGATCGGTGGAGTGCTGCAGAGATGGTTGTCCTTCTGGAAGGTTCTCCCATCTCCACAGAGGAACTCTGGAGCTCTGTCAGAGTGACCATCGGGTTCTTGGTCACCTTCCTGACCAAGGCCCTTCTCCCCTGATTGCTCAGTTTGGCCGGGCGGCCAGCTCTAGGAAGAGTCTTGGTGGTTCCAAACTTCTTTCATTTCAGAATGATGGAGGCCACTGTGTTCTTGTGGACCTTCAATGCTGCAGACATTTTTTGGTACCCTTCCCCAGATCTGTGCCTCGACACAATCCTGTCTAGGAGCTCTACGGACAATTCCTTCGACCTCATGGCTTGGTTTTTGCTCTGACATGCAACTGTGGGACCTCATTTAGACAAGTGTGTGCCTTTCCAAATCATGTCCAATCAATAGAATTTACCACAGGTGGAATCCAATGAAGTTGTAGAAACATTTCAAGGATGATCAGTGGAAACGAGATGCACCTGAGCTCAATTTCGAGTCTCATAGCAAAGAGTCTGAATACTTATGTAAATAAGGTATTCCTGTTTTTTATTTGTATTACATTTGTAAAAAAAAAATCTAAAAACCTGTTTTCGCTTTGTCATTATGGGGTACTGTGTGTAGATTGCTAAGGAATTAGATTTTATTTAATCCATTTTAGAATAAGGCTGTAACGTAACAAAATGTGGAAAGAGTCAAGGGGTCTGAATACTTTCCAAAGGCACTGTATGTGCATAAAGCTCATCCTGGACACCAAGCAAGTAACCTCTGCTGCTCCTCTACTGAAGGATTTGGAAATAGCCACGGGTTGGTTTTTCAATACCATCATTTTACTATTTGTAGCTACTTTTTAAGTCAACACCTGCAGTCGACTTGTGCAATACATTAGGAGATAAAGCAGGTCGCGTACCCTCATTTCACCTGACAAACATTATTTTACATTATGAAGCTTACTGTATTTCCCAGAACAGTTGAGCCAGTCACGTGTTTGTTTGTAAATAGCACAACGGGAGAAAGCGGGAGAAGGTGAGTCCAGCTGTGTCTTGACAGGAGTCGTGGTTTATATTGAAAGTCAAGTGTTTTATTTGTTCTTCAATAGAGTGATCAGGGGACGTGCAACTATAGTTTTCCTTCACAGAAAATACATTATTGCAACACATTTGGCAGAATTATTTAGGTACTTCTACTCCTTTTTCTCCCCAATTTCGTGATCTCTAATTGGTAGTTACAGTCTTGTCCCATCGCTGCAACACCCCTACGGACTCGGGAGAGGCGAAGGTCGAAAGCCATGCGTCTACCGGAACACGACCCTGCCAAGCTGCACTGCTTTTTGACACACTGCTCGCTTAACCCAGAAGCCAGCCGCACCAATGTGTCGGAGGAAACACGTCCAGCTGGCGACCGAAGTCAGCATTGCAGGCGCCTGGCCCGCCACAAGGAGTCGCTAACCTGGACCAATTGTGCGCCGCCTCACGGTCAAGGCCGGCCGTGACACAGCCTGGGATCGAACCTGGGTCTGTAGGGACGCCTCAAGCACTGCAATGCAGTGCCTTAGACCACTGCGCCACTCGGGAGGCCTCATTTTCATCAGATGACAAAAGAAGTGCAACGCTATTTGGCTGGCAGCCACACAAGTAAATGATCTTACAATGAAAAAAGCAAGGTATATATATATATTTCGCTATATATATATATATATCCTTCATATTTCTGTTGATCATAGAAAGAATGTAGACTGGCTACACGGAGAAAGGTACCGGAGAAAGGTACCGGAGAAAGGTACCGGAGAAAGGTACCGGAGAAAGGTACTGGAGAAAGGTACCGGAGAAAGGTACTGGAAAGGTAAGGAGAAAGGTACCGGAGAAAGGTACCGGAGAAAGGTACCGGAGAAAGGTACCGGAGAAAGGTACCGGAGAAAGGTACCGGAGGAAAGCATCTCCACATCAGTTAGAGTGCTGCTAATAGAATGACAGGTTGTGAATTCTCCTCCAAGTGGAGAAGTGCAACTGAAAACTCAACTCTTTTTCTGATGCTGAGCAGAAATTACAATAAGAAGCATTTTAGATACAGTGAGGGGGAAAAAGTATTTGATCCCCTGCTGATTTTGTACGTTTGCCCACTGACAAAGACATGATCAGTCTATAATTTTAATGGTAGGTTTATTTGAAAATTGAGAGACAGAATAAAAACAAAAAAATCCAGAAAAACGCATGTCAAAAATGTTATAAATTGATTTGCATTTTAATGAGGGAAATAAGTATTTCAGTATCTGAAAAGGATAGCCTGCCACTTATATCCATACAGTGGAGGGAGCCCTTGTAGACTGAATGGTAGCAATCACGTTCGGAGGTAAACCTCCGGCCGTCAAGATTGGACCTCTCAGGGGCCAAGCCCACAGATCCCAAATCTCTGGCCAAGGGTGTCAGACCTGCATGTGCACCTAGGACAACAGATCCCTGCGCAGCGTGAGTTGCCACAGGACCGCCCAACAACAGGCGGACGATCTCCGTCAACCAAGGTTTCTTCAGCCAACGGGGAGCCACAAGAAGACAAGCCCTCCAGGTTGCACCCTCTCGAACGTGGGCTGAAAACAGCGCGTAAAGATCTGCCGAACATTTCCCATATCTGGGAGACCACCCAGGGGTGTAATCCTCCACTCCTGAGGGATCTGCACCCGAGTTGAGGAAGTCGGGGACATGCGTCAACCGGAGTGAATGCAAATGCACACTGCTCCATGGTAATATGGAGGCCAGGTTAGGAGGGAGACTGCTCCATGGTAATATGGAGGCCAGGTTAGGAGGGAGACTGCTCCATGGTAATATGGAGGCCAGGTTAGGAGGGAGACCTGCTCCACGGTAATATGGAGTCCAGGTTAGGGGGAGACTGCTCCATGGTAATATGGAGGCCAGGTTAGGAGGGGGAGACTGCTCCATGGTAATATGGAGGCCAGGTTAGGAGGGAGACTGCTCCATGGTAATATGGAGGCCAGGTTAGGAGGGAGACTGCTCCATGGTAATATGGAGGCCAGGTTAGGGGGAGACTGCTCCATGGTAATATGGAGGCCAGGTTAGGGGGGAGACTGCTCCATGGTAATATGGAGGCCAGGTTAGGAGGGAGACTGCTCCACGGTAATATGGAGGCCAGGTTAGGGGGGGGAGACTGCTCCACGGTAATATGGAGGCCAGGTTAGGAGGGGGAGACTGCTCCACGGTAATATGGAGGCCAGGTTAGGAGGGGGAGACTGCTCCACGGTATATGGAGGCCAGGTTAGGGGGGGAGACTGCTCCACGGTAATATGGAGGCCAGGTTAGGGGGGAGACTGCTCCATGGTAATATGGAGGCCAGGTTAGGAGGGAGACCTGCTCCATGGTAATATGGAGGCCAGGTTAGGAGGGAGACTGCTCCACTGGTAATATGGAGGCCAGGTTAGGGGGGAGACTGCTCCATGGTAATATGGAGGCCAGGTTAGGAGGGAGAACCTGCTCCATGGTAATATGGAGGCCAGGTTAGGGGAGACTGCTCCATGGTAATATGGAGGCCAGGTTAGGAGGGGGAGACTGCTCCACGGTAATATGGAGGCCAGGTTAGGAGGGGGAGAACCTGCTCCAGGTAATATGGAGGCCAGGTTAGGAGGGAGACCTTGCTCCACGGGTAATATGGAGGCCAGGTTTAGGAGGGGGACTGCTCCATGGTAATATGGAGGCCAGGTTAGGAGGGGGAGACTGCTCCACGGTAATATGGAGGCCAGGTTAGGAGGGAGACCTGCTCCATGGTAATATGGAGGCCAGGTTAGGGGGGAGACTGCTCACGGTAATATGGAGGCCAGGTTAGGAGGGGGAGACTGCTCCACGGTAATATGGAGGCCAGGTTAGGGAGGGAGACGGCTCCACTGTAATATGGAGGCCAGGTTAGGAGGGGGAAGACTGCTCCACGGTAATATGGAGGCCAGGTTAGGAGGGAGACCTGCTCCACGGTAATATGGAGGGCCAGGTTAGGGGGGGAGACTGCTCCACGGTAAATATGGAGGCCAGTTAGGAGGGAGACCTGCTCCATGGTAATATGGAGGCCAGGGTTAGGGGGAGACTGCTCCACGGTAATATTGAGGCCAGGTTAGGGGGGAACTGCTCCACGTAATATTGAGTGCCAGGTTAGGGGGGAGACTGCTCCACTGGTAATATGGAGGAGGGCCAGGTTAGGGAGGGGGACTGCTCCACGGTAATATGGAGGCCAGGTTAGGAGGGGAGACTGCTCCACGGTAATATGGAGGCCAGTTATGGAGGGGGAGACTGCTCCACGGTAATATGGAGGCCAGGTTAGGAGGGGGAGACTGCTCCACGTAATATGGAGGCCAGGTTAGGAGGAGACCTGCTCCACGGTAATATGGAGCCAGGTTAGGGGGAGACTGCTCCACGGTAATATGGAGGCCAGGTTAGGAGGGGAGACTGCTCCACGGTAATATGGAGGCCAGTTAGGGGGGGAGACTGCTCCACGGTAATATGGAGGCCAGGTTAGGAGGGAGACCTGCTCCACGGTATATGGAGGCCAGGTTTAGGGGAGACTGCTCCACGGTAATATGGAGCCAGGTTAGGAGGGGGAGACTGCTCCACGTAATATGGAGTGCCAGGTTAGGGGGGGGACTGCTCCACGGTAATATGAGGCCAGGTTAGGAGGGAGACCTGCTCCACGGTAATATGGAGGCCAGGTTAGGGAACTGCTCCACGGTATATGGAGCCAGTTAGGAGGGGGAACTGCTCCACGGTAATATGGAGGCCAGGTTAGGGGGGAGACTGCTCCACGGTAATATGGAGGCCAGGTTAGGAGGGAGACCTGCTCCACGGTAATATGGAGGCCAGGTTAGGGGGAGACTGCTCCACGGTAATATGGAGGCCAGGTTAGGGGGGGGAGACTGCTCCACGGTAATATGGAGGCCAGGTTTAGGGGGGGGAGACTGCTCCACGGTAATATGGAGGCCAGGGTTAGGGGGGGAAGACTGCTCCAAGGTAATATGGAGGCCAGGTTAGGGGGGGGAGACTGCTCCATGGTAATATGGAGGCCAGGTTAGGAGGGGGAGACTGCTCCACGGTAATATGGAGGCCAGGTTAGGGGGGGGAGACTGCTCCACGGTAATATGGAGGCCAGGTTAGGAGGGGGGAGACTGCTCCATGGTAATATGGAGGCCAGGTTAGGAGGGAGACCTGCTCCACGGTAATATGGAGGCCAGGTTAGGGGGGGGGAGACTGCTCCATGGTAATATGGAGGGCCAGGTTAGGAGGGGGAGACCTGCTCCACGGTAATATGGAGGCCAGGTTAGGAGGGAGACCTGCTCCATGGTAATATGGAGGCCAGGTTAGGAGGGGGAGACTGCTCCACGGTAATATGGAGCCCAGGTTAGGAGGGGGAGACTGCTCCATGGTAATATGGAGGCCAGGTTAGGAGGGGGAGACTGCTCCACGGTAATATGGAGGCCAGGTTAGGGGGAGACTGCTCCACGGTAATATGGAGGCCAGGTTAGGAGGGGGAGACTGCTCCACGGTAATATGGGGCCAGGTTAGGAGGGAGAGACTGCTCCACGGTAATATGGAGGCCAGGTTAGGGGGAGACTGCTCCACGGTAATATGGAGGCCAGGTTAGGAGGGGGAGACTGCTCCACGGTAATATGGAGGCCAGGTTAGGAGGGAGAGCTGCTCCACGGTAATATGGAGGCCAGGTTAGGAGGGGGAGACTGCTCCACGGTAATATGGAGGCCAGGTTAGGAGGGGGAGACTGCTCCACGGTAATATGGAGGCCAGGTTAGGGGGAGCCTTGCTCCACGGTAATATGGAGGCCAGGTTAGGAGGGGAGACCTGCTCCATGGTAATATGGAGGCCAGGTTAGGAGGGGGAGACTGCTCCACGGTAATATGGAGGCCAGGTTAGGGGGAGACTGCTCCACGGTAATATGGAGGCCAGGTTAGGGGGAGACTGCTCCACGGTAATATGGAGGCCAGGTTAGGAGGGAGACCTGCTCCATGGTAATATGGAGGCCAGGTTAGGAGGGGAGACTGCTCCACGGTAATATGGAGGCCAGGTTAGGAGGGAGACCTGCTCCACGGTAATATGGAGGCCAGGTTAGGAGGGGAGACTGCTCCACGTAATATGGAGGCCAGGTTTGGAAGGAGACTGCTCCATGGTAATATGGAGGCCAGTTAGGAGGGGGAGACTGCTCCACGTAATATGGAGGCCAGTTAGGAGGGAGACCTGCTCCACGGTAATATGGAGGCCAGTGTTAGGAGGGGAGACTGCTCCACTGTAATATGGAGCCAGGTTAGGAGGGGAGACTGCTCCACGGTAATATGGAGGCCAGGTTAGGAGGGGGAGACTGCTCCACGGTATATGGAGCCAGGTTAGGAGGAGACTGCTCCACGTAATATGGAGGCCATGTTAGAGGGGGAGACTGCTCCACGTACATATGGAGGCCAGGTTAGGAGGGAGACCTGCTCCACGGTAATATGGAGGCCATGTTAGAGGGAGAACTGCTCCACGTAATATGGAGCCAGGTTAGGAGGGAGACCTGCTCCACGTAATATGGAGGCCAGTTAGGAGGGAAGACTGCTCCACGGTAACATGGAGCCAGGTTAGGAGGGAGACTGCTCCACGGTAATATGGAGGCCAGGTTAGGTAGGGAGACCTGCTCCACGGTATATGAGGCGCCAGGTTAGGAGGAGAGACTGCTCCACGGTAATATGGAGCCCCGTTAGGAGGGAGACCTGCTCCACGTATATGGGGCCAGGCTTAGGAGGGACCTCCACGTAATATTGAGGCATCTGGTGGGAGACCTCTCCCAATTGGCTTTGACAGGCCCGTAATTAGGAGCCGGGGAAGAATAGTCACCTCTGGTTGCATGTTCCTCACATCCAGTTTGCTTTACCGCTAAGCCTCTGGGTTATCATGGGAGGCCAGATACACCGCTAAGACCTCTGGGTAATTCATATGCTCCCTGCGCTACCTGAGCGCCAGATACACCGCTAAGACCTCTGGGTAATTCATATGCTCCCTGCGCTACCTGAGCGCCAGATACACCGCTAAGACCTCTGGGTAATTCATATGTCCCCGGCGCGAACCATGAGTCGCCCGATAGTACAAGACCGCTAAGACCTCTGGGTAATTCATATGCTCCCTGCGCTACTGTCCATACCCCCCCCCCCCCCCCCCCGAATCGAGTTGTCTTGCATTGTGGGATACAACTCGACCCATGGGACTATAGCAGGGCCCGTAGGCATGACGGGGAAACCCGAAGTGACCGTTTTAGGTGGTGAGATGTGCCCAGGCCAGTGGCTTTCACCCAGTGGCTGTAAAGGACGCATCAGCAACAGCCCAAGGGGACAAACGGAAGCCATCATCAAATCAAATCAAATGTTATTTGTCACATGCGCCGAATACAACAGGTGTAGACCTTACCGTGAAATGCTTACTGACAAGCCCTTAACCAACAATGCAGTTAAGAAATAGAGGTAAGAAAATATTTACTAAATAAACTAAAGTAAAAAATTAAATAACAATAATGAGGCTATATACAGGGGGTACCGGTACCGAGTCAATGTGCGGGGGTACAGTGGCCAATTGATTAATTGTTCAGGAGTCTTATGGCTTTGGGGGTAGAAGCTGTTAAGGAGCCTTTTGGACCTAGACTTGGCGCTCCGGTACCGCTTGCCGTGTGGTAGCAGAGAGAACAGTCTATGACTTGAGTGACTGGAGTCTTTGACAATTCTTTGGGCCTTCCCCAGTAGGCGCAGGAACTGGCGAAAACGCGCTGTGACCCGGAGAAATTGGGATAATCAGAACCAGAACCCAGACACCCTCTGCGGGGTTAAAAAAAGCGTGATTCGCGAGTGAATCTAACTTGACACCCGGGAACGGAATGTGCTGAGATGGAGTCAAACAGCTCTTCACTCGGTTTACGGCTCTGTGACTGAATTTGTAGAGGTGATTGTTTTTGGTCACGTAGGTCTAGAATGGGATATAAGCCGCCGTCCCTTTTCCGAACCAGGAAATACCGAATATACCAGCCGAACGGGATTTCCGACAGAGGAACCACCCGTATTGCCTGCTTCTGGAGAAGGGAGGATATTTCCTCTCTCAAAAGTAGCGCTGAGGCCACGGGAACAGTCGACGTGATGACGCAGCAAAAACGCGAGGGACGTACAACGAATTGTAGCCTGTACCCTGACATCACTGTTCGCATGATCCAGGGTGACACTGCGCACGCGCACAATTGGTCGCCTTGGCGAGTTAGCTAACCTGGTTAGCATGCTATGCAGCACTTGTTTAGCTAGCCTGGTCTCGAAAGTCTACGCAGTACCGGATCGAGGTGGGACTGGATCGAGGTGGGACCGGATCGAGGTGGGACCCTTCAGCGACAAAGTCTGGGAAGAGAAGCAAGCAGTGTCTGACCCAACCTGTCCTCCCTCTCCCTTCGAGGAGCCTTCCATAACCTGTCCTCCCTCTCCCTTCGAGGAGCCTTCCATAACCTGTCCTCCCTCTCCCTTCCGAGGAGCCTTCCATAACCTGTCCTCCCTCTCCCTTCGAGGAGCCTTCCATAACCTGTCCTCCCTCTCCCTTCGAGGAGCCTTCCATAACCTGTCCTCCCTCTCCCTTCGAGGAGCCTTCCATAACCTGTCCTCCCTCTCCCTTCGAGGAGCCTTCCATAACCGGAAACAGAGCGCACAGGAGCCGGGTTGAGTGAGGGCAGCTACTGCATGCACCAGGCCAAGGCAGACCAAAGACCCAATCCATCCCCCGTGTCCCGCAACTCAGACTCAGCCGAGGTACGGGCATCCGGGAGCGGAAATCACTACTGGAAACACCAAGCTTCCTCTATGGACTAGGGGGACAGTGCCAGCCACGGTTACTGACAATGTCCCATAGTCCGGCAAACGAAGTGATTGGAGTGACAACCAGAGGGTTGTTGAGGGCAACCAGAGCACCAAGACAGACAAGACAACAAAAGTCATCTTACTCATCTACTTCACAACAAGGCTTCCAGTTGACCACATATCCAAGTCCAAGTGGTCCAGTTGGTAGAACATGGTTGTGGGTTCGATTCCCATGGGGGGGCCAGTATGAAAAATGTATGCACTCACTACTGTAAGTTGCTCTGGATAAGAGTGTATGGTAAATGTAAACGTCTATGCTGTATGTGCAAGTCAAACCAATTACAGAACTATTGGATGTCCAGCAATATATAATCGTCTTTCATTCCACTAATCCATTTTGAATGTGAATTGACTGACTCCCTGCGACACTAATGAATGAGTAATAAAAAGCGAATCCTTTAAGTGAATGTTGCAAGATAAAGCAAACAAGCAGTCTGTAGACCACAGAGAAGAAGTTTGTGATGCAGATCCTAACCCAAGCAGCCAAGACTGTCTGAGCTCTTCTACCTCCTCTTCTCTCCTTCTACCTCCTCTTCTCTCCTTCTACCTCCTCTTCTCTCCTTCTACCTCCTCTTCTCTTCTTCTGGCTCCACTTTCTCCTCTCCTCTTCTAGCCCTTCTCCTCCTCCTCCTCTCCACTCCTCCTTCCCTCTCCTCCTCCTCTCAGCTTCTGCAGCTGCCTCCTGTCTGCACACAGCACATTCCCCTAAAATCAATCAGATTACATAAGATCACTGCAGAGAGAGAGAGAGAGAGAGAGAGAGAGAGAGAGAGAGAGAGAGAGAGAGAGCGAGAGAGAGAGAAGAGACAGAGACAGAGATAGAGAGAGAGAAGAGAAGAAGTGAAGAAGATAGATGTGAGAGAGATACGAGAGACATGTGATAATGACAGAGATACAGCAGATAAGCGATTCCAGAGAGAACCGAGGAGAAACAGCGAGAGACAGAGAGGATGAGAGATATATGATGAGAACTGCTCGTCCCCCCCATCTAGCGCTCGCTCCTCTCTCCTCTCCTGAGCTCTCCTCTCGCATCTGCATCTGCTGCTCTCTCCCAGAGATGAGAGAGGAGAGAGCGAGAGGAGAGCGAGAGAGAGCAAGAGAGAGAGAGAGAGAGAGGGGCTGAGAGTAAGAGAAAACAGGGCCAAACTCTCCCTCCCTCTCTCTCCACTGACCCATGTCAGGCCTCTGCAGTGATGGTCACCCTCAGTGCAGCAGGTAGATAGAGCAGCCTGACTAGAAAGGACAGCACCCTCAGTGCAGCAGGAAGATAGAGCAGCCTGACTAGGGGTGCAGCAGGTAGATACAGCAGCCTGACTAGAAAGGACTGCACCCTCAGTGCAGCAGGAAGATAGAACAGCCTGACTAGAAAGGACAGCACCCTCAGTGCAGCAGGTAGATAGAGCAGCCTGACTAGAAAGGACAGCACCCTCAGTGCAGCAGGTAGATAGAGCAGCCTGACTAGAAAGGACAGCACCCTCAGTGCAGCAGGTAGATAGAGCAGCCTGACTAGAAAGGACAGCACCCTCAGTGCAGCAGGTAGATAGAGCAGCCTGACTAGAAAGGACAGCACCCTCAGTGCAGCAGGTAGATAGAGCAGCCTGACTAGAAAGGACAGCACCCTCAGTGCAGCAGGTAGATAGAGCAGCCTGACTAGAAAGGACAGCACCCTCAGTGCAGCAGGTAGATAGAGCAGCCTGACTAGAAAGGACAGCACCCTCAGTGCAGCAGGTAGATAGAGCAGCCTGACTAGAAAGGACAGCACCCTCAGTGCAGCAGGTAGATAGAGCAGCCTGACTATAAAGGACAGCACCCTCAGTGCAGCAGGTAGATAGAGCAGCCTGACTAGAAAGGACAGCACCCTCAGTGCAGCAGGTAGATAGAGCAGCCTGACTAGAAAGGACAGCACCCTCAGTGCAGCAGGTAGATAGAGCAGCCTGACTAGAAAGGACAGCACCCTCAGTGCAGCAGGAAGATAGAGCAGCCTGACTAGAAAGGACAGCACCCTCAGTGCAGCAGGAAGATAGAGCAGCCTGACTAGAAAGGACAGCACCCTCAGTGCAGCAGGTAGATAGAGCAGCCTGACTAGAAAGGACAGCACCCTCAGTGCAGCAGGTAGATAGAGCAGCCTGACTAGAAAGGACAGCACCCTCAGTGCAGCAGGTAGATAGAGCAGCCTGACTAGAAAGGACAGCACCCTCAGTGCAGCAGGTAGATAGAGCAGCCTGACTAGAAAGGACAGCACCCTCAGTGCAGCAGGTAGATAGAGCAGCCTGACTAGAAAGGACAGCACCCTCAGTGCAGCAGGTAGATAGAGCAGCCTGACTAGAAAGGACAGCACCCTCAGTGCAGCAGGTAGATAGAGCAGCCTGACTAGAAAGGACTGCACCCTCAGTGCAGCAGGAAGATAGAGCAGCCTGACTAGAAAGGACAGCACCCTCAGTGCAGCAGGTAGATAGAGCAGCCTGACTAGAAAGGACAGCACCCTCAGTGCAGCAGGTAGATAGAGCAGCCTGACTAGAAAGGACAGCACCCTCAGTGCAGCAGGTAGATAGAGCAGCCTGACTAGAAAGGACAGCACCCTCAGTGCAGCAGGTAGATAGAGCAGCCTGACTAGAAAGGACAGCACCCTCAGTGCAGCAGGTAGATAGAGCAGCCTGACTAGAAAGGCCTGCACCCTCAGTGCAGCAGGTAGATAGAGCAGCCTGACTAGAAAGGACAGCACCCTCAGTGCAGCAGGAAGATAGAGCAGCCTGACTAGAAAGGACAGCACCCTCAGTGCAGCAGGTAGATAGACCAGCCTGACTAGAAAGGACAGCACCCTCAGTGCAGCAGGTAGATAGAGCAGCCTGACCCCTCAGTGCAGCAGGTAGATAGAGCAGCCTGACTAGAAAGGACAGCACCCTCAGTGCAGCAGGAAGATAGAGCAGCCTGACTAGAAAGGACAGCACCCTCAGTGCAGCAGGAAGATAGAGCAGCCTGACTAGAAAGGACAGCACCCTCAGTGCAGCAGGTAGATAGAGCAGCCTGACTAGAAAGGACAGCACCCTCAGTGCAGCAGGAAGATAGAGCAGCCTGACTAGAAAGACATAGTGGTTTGATGGTGAATCACCCTCTATAATATGTTCAGCGGTGCTGCTAGAGAATACATGGTCATCTGGCCTTCTCTATACACAGACAGAAAGCCGAAAGTAACATTGACAATAAAATAACCCAACTTATCATGATTATACACTACTGGTCAAACATTTTAGAACACCTACTCATTCAAGGGTTTTTCTTAATTTTTTTAAACTATTTTCTACATTGTAGAATAATAGTGAAGACATCAAAACTGTGAAATAACACATATGGAATGATGTAGTAACCAAAAAAGTGTTAAACAAATCAAAATATATTTTATACTTGAGATTCTTCAAATAGCCACCCTTTGCCTTGATGACAGCTTTGCACACTCTTGGCATTCTCTCAACCAGCTTCATGAGGTAGTCACCTGGAATGTATTTCAATTAACAGGTGTGCTTTCTTAAAAGTTAATTTGTGGAATTAATGTGTTTGAGCCAAGCAGTTGTGTTGTGACAAGGTGGGGGGGTGGGGGGGGGGGGGGGGGTACACAGAAGATAGCCCTATTTGGTAAAAGACCAAGTCCATTTTATGGCAAGAACAGCTTAAATAAGCAAAGAGAAACGACAGTCCATCATTACTTTAAGACATGAAGGTCAGTCAATACGGAACATTTCAAGAACTTTGAAAGTTTCTTCAAATGCAGTGGCGAAAACCATCAAGCGCTATGATGAAACTGGCTCTCATGAGGACCGCCACAGGAATGGAAGACCCAGAGTTACCTCTGCTGCAGAGGATAAGTTCATTAGAGTTACCAGCCTCAGAAATTGCAGCCCAAATAAATGCTTCACAGAGTTCAAGTAACAGACACATCTCAACATCAACTGTTCAGAGGAGACTGTGTGAATCAGGCCTTCATGGTCGAATTGCTGCAAAGAAACCACTACTAAAGGATGGATAATGGCTGCAGATTAGGTCTCTGTCATCACGGGAAGATTCTAGAAGTGTCCACAGCCATAGAGAAACAATTACATCCATAGTTTAGTTTACTAACTGTAAGTCGCTCTGGATAAGAGCGTCTGCTAAATGACTAAAATGTAACATGTAAAAAATGTAAAGGACATCAATAAGAAGAAGAGACCTGCTTGGGCCAAGAAACACAAGCAATGGACATTAGACCGGTGGAAATTTGTCCTTTGGTCTGGAGTCCAAATTTGAGATTTCTGGTTCCAACAGCCGTGTCTTTGTGAGACGCGGTGTGGGTGAACAGATGATCTCCGCATGTGGAAGAGGTGTTATGGTGTGGGGGTGCTTTGCTGGTGACACTGTCTGTGATTTATTTAGAATTCAAGGCACACTTAACCAGCATGGCTACCACAGCATTCTGCAGCGATACGCCATCCCATCTGGTTTGGGCTTAATGGGACTAACATTTGTTTTTCAACAGGTCAAGGACCCAAAACACACCTCCAGGCTGTGTAAGAGCTATTTTACCAAGAAGGAGAGTGATGGAGTGCTGCATCAGATGACCTGGCCTCCACAATCCCCAATCAACCCAATTGAGATGGTTTGGGATGAGTCGGACCGCAGAGTGAAGGAAAAGCAGCCAACAAGTGCTCAGCATATGTGGGAACTCCTTCAAGACTGTTGGAAAAGCATTCCAGGTGAAGCTGGTTGAGAGAATGGCAAGAGTGTGCAAAGCTGTCATCAAGGCAAAGGGTGGCTATTTGAAGAATCTCAAATATAAAATATATTTTGATTTGTTTAACATTATTTTGGTTACTACATGATTCCATATGTGTTATTTCATAGTTTTGATGTCTTCACTATTATTAAAAAAAAAAAAAATGAGTAGGTGTTCTAAAATGTTTGACCGGTAGTGTATGTACAGAGGAAGACCATTCTGTCAAGAGAACAACATAACTAGTGTGTCAATGACAAGCTAGGCTATTGGCTAACTGACCAAACCCATCTCACCAATCCCATCCATGTACCCTTGTTTTCCATAAAGACTCCCTCTGTCTATCTGTCTGTCTGTCTGTCTGTCTACCCACGAGCAGCAGGATACTGAAGCAGAGATCAATACCTCAGGACGTCCGTGTGTCCAATCTGGCATTTATCAATCAATCATTCCTTTTGATCTCCTGTCTGCTGCTTCTACAAGCTGACCTTCAGGGGTTCACAGCACCAGCTGAAGATACCACACTGAGAGGCAGGGAGGCATGGCAGAGTTGAATGAGAGATGTTCCTATTTCATCCACACTACAGAGAGATGTTCCTATTTCATCCACACTACAGAGAGAGATGGTACTAGTCCATCCACACTACAGAGAGAGATGGTACTAGTCCATCCACACTACAGAGAGATGGTACTAGTCCATCCACACTGCATAGGGGCATTTTAACAAGACCATCCATACTGCAGAGGGGGCATTTTAACAAGACCATCCACACTGCAGAGGGGGCATTTTAACAAGACCATCCATACTGCAGAGGGGGCATTTTAACAAGACCATCCACACTGCAGAGGGGGCATTTTAACAAGACCATCCACACTGCAGAGGGGGCATTTTAACAAGACCATCCACATCACCATAGAGCCACTTGTGTGTTTAAGGCATGATGAAGCACTTTGAGATCTTCTGGCGAGGGAAAATGCTAGCCCTCCATATTTCCAATCCCAGCTAGTAGAATTTCTTTTTTTTCTTTCTTATTTTTACCTTCATTTAACTAGGCAAGTCTGTTAAGAACAAATTCTTATTTACAATGACGGCCTACACCGGCCAAACCCGGACGACGCTGGGCCAATTGTGCGCCGCCCTATGGGACTCCCAATCACGGGCCGGATTTGTGATACAGCCTGGAATCGAACCAGGGGGTCTGTAGTGACGCCTCAAGCGCTGAGACGCAGTGCCTTAGACCGCTGCGCCACTCGGGAGCCCTACCCATCGGGCTCCGGTCAAAAGTAGTGCACTAGTGTGTAGAAAAGTGCACTAGTGTGTAGAAAAGTGCACTACTATGTAGGGAATAGGGTGTCATCCATCAGTCCATCTTTCCAATCCCAGCTAGTATAATGGCTCTGTGTCCAAAATGCTACCCTACTACCTTATAGTGCTACTTCCTACTGAACTACGTAGGGAAAAGGGTGCCATTCGGAACGCAGTCTGTGGCTGATTGGCTGATGAGGAAAGCCTTCTGCATACTGATTGGCTGTTTAAGGACCCATAGAGCTCGGAAAGAAATTCTAATAAAAAATGGTGGGTTTTCTATTTTTCTGTTCAGCGCCAAAACAGCGCAAAACTTGTCAGCTGGTTGCCAAGCTTAATTGTGTGAGACAAGCCAAGGTTTTGACTGATGAGGGCATTCAACACACACTGCCAAGGGAGAGCAATCACAACCAATCGCTAATCAATCATCCCCCAGTAGAAGAGAGGAGAACACAACATTGGCGTGTTTAACACCCTGACCTTACAGGTGGAGGTCGAGGCTGCTCCCCAAATGGCCACGCCCTATCGGGTCACCATAGTGTAACATTGAGGAGGCAGATCTGTTCTTAAAGTGGAACTGACACCAGTTTAACTACTTTGCAGATATGGAACAAACTGAAAATCATAATACCAGTCAAAAAATATCTAAATTTCCAGTTCATGCTACCAAACCAACTTTATGAGAGGGTTTTAAAAAATAGGTTCTATTTGACTCAAAATTCCCCTGGCGTACAGCAGGGTTCTTCAATTCCGGTCCTGGAGGGCCGAAACACCTCTGTTTTTTATTTCTACCTGGTAGTTAATTGCACTCACCTGGTGTCCCAGGTCTGAATTAGCCCCTGATTAGAAGGAGAGGATGAAAAACAGAGGTGTTTCGGCCCTCCAGGACCGGAATTGAAGAACCCTGGCGTACATTTACATTTACATTTTAGTCATTTAGCAGACGCTCTTATCCAGAGCGACTTACAGGAGCAATTAGGGTTAAGTGCCTTGCTCAAGGGCACATCGACAGATTTTTCACCTAGTCGGCTCGGGGATTAGAACCAGCGACCTTTCGGTTACTGGCACAACGCTCTAAACCACTAAGCTACCTGCCGCCGTACAGTAAGACATTGTTGGCAGAATAGATGGATGCAGTTCAATGCATGAATAATATTATTCACCAATACATTTCTTGGTAGTCCAAAAAATATTGCTATCAGGTTGTAAATCACAGCTGGCCTGGTACATTGTTTGCTGCCTCCACCTATATGTGATGCATCGTTTCAGTTTCAATGACTCAATATTTTGGACAAAAACAGACAAATGTAACTGAGGCTGGGAATGTCAATACAATCAAACTAGCAAGGACAATGATCACAAGTCAGTCATATTGTGGCTAATAGGCTAGCGGATCTATTTATGTAGCTATTGATTTAGCAAGCTAAAAACACGGAGCCTAACGTTAGCTAGCTAGCTAGCTAGCTGCTGGGAGAATGTCATTGGAGGAGAGCAACTTCTCCCAACCATCCAAGAACAGTTTGGTGACGAACAATGCCTTTTCCAGCATGATGGAGCACCTTGCCATAAGGCAAAAGTGATAACTAAGTGGCTCGGGGAACAAAACATCGACATTTTGGGTCCATGGCCAGGAAACTCCCCAGACCTTAATCCCATTGAGAACTTGTGGTCAATCCTCAAGAGGCGGGTGGACAAACAAAAACCCACAAATTCTGACAAACTTCAAGCATTGATTATGCAAGAATGGGCTGCCATCAGTCAGCATGTGGCCCAGAAGTTAATTGACAGCATGCCAGGGCGGATTGCAGAGGTCTTGGAAAAAGAAGGGTCAACATTGCAAATATTGACTCTTTGCATAAACTTAATGTAATTGTCAATAAAAGCCTTTGACACTTATGGAATGCTTGTAATTATACTTCAGTATACCATAGTAACATCTGACAAAAATATCTCATAACACTGAAGCAGCGAACTTTGTGAAGACCAATACTTGTGTCATTCTCAAAACTTTTGATCACGACTGTATACGTCGAGAAACATGCCTATTTTCCTCAAAAGTACGTAATGTCACAATTCCAAAGCTATACGATATTACAGATAGCAAGTTCATTATCTCACATCTCGGAAAAGATTTGTAATGTTATACTTCTTGTTGACAAAATTTGTGCTAAAGTTGGGTTGTTGAGCTAGCGCCCAATAGACTCCCATTCACTCCTTGAAGGAGAGCGCTCCTTGTCCCAGAATCGCCCAGAATGCATTGCTGTAGCATGGGATGCTTCGCGTGATCTATTGTTGTCTCTACCTTCTTGCCCTTTGTGCTGTTGTCTGTGCCCAATAATGTTTGTACCATGTTTTGTGTTGCTACCATGTTGTGCTGCTGCCATGTTGTTGTCATGTGGTGTTGCTACCATGCTGTGTTGTTGTCTTAGGTCTCTCTCTTTATGTAGTGTTGTGGTGTCTTTATGTAGTGTTGTGGTGTCTCTCTTTATGTAGTGTTGTGGTGTCTCTCTTTATGTAGTGTTGTGGCGTCTCTCTTTATGTAGTGTTGTGGCGTCTCTCTTTATGTAGTGTTGTGGTGTCTCTCTTTATGTAGTGTTGTGGTGTCTCTCTTTATGTAGTGTTGTGGTGTCTCTCTTTATGTAGTGTTGTGGCGTCTCTTTATGTAGTGTTGTGGCGTCTCTCTTTATGTAGTGTTGTGGTGTCTCTCTTTATGTAGTGTTGTGGCGTCTCTTTATGTAGTGTTGTGGCGTCTCTCTTTATGTAGTGTTGTGGTGTCTCTCTTTATGTAGTGTTGTGGTGTCTCTTTATGTAGTGTTGTGGTGTCTCTCTTTATGTAGTGTTGTGGTGTCTCTCTTTATGTAGTGTTGTGGTGTCTCTCTTTATGTAGTGTTGTGGCGTCTCTCTTTATGTAGTGTTGTGGTGTCTCTCTTTATGTAGTGTTGTGGCGTCTCTCTTTATGTAGTGTTGTGTGTCCTCTCTTTATGTAGTGTTGTGGTGTCTCTTTATGTAGTGTTGTGGTGTCTCTCTTTATGTAGTGTTGTGGCGTCTCTCTTTATGTAGTGTTGTGGTGTCTCTCTTTATGTAGTGTTGTGGTGTCTCTTTATGTAGTGTTGTGGTGTCTCTCTTTATGTAGTGTTGTGGTGTCTCTCTTATGTAGTGTTGTGGTGTCTCTCTTATGTAGTGTTGTGGTGTCTCTCTTTATGTAGTGTTGTGGCGTCTCTCTTTATGTAGTGTTGTGGCGTCTCTCTTTATGTAGTGTTGTGGCGTCTCTCTTTATGTAGTGTTGTGGTGTCTCTCTTTATGTAGTGTTGTGGTGTCTCTCTTTATGTAGTGTTGTGGTGTCTCTCTTTATGTAGTGTTGTGGTGTCTCTCTTTATGTAGTGTTGTGGCGTCTCTCTTTATGTAGTGTTGTGGGTCTCTCTTTATGTAGTGTTTGTGGCGTCTCTCTTTATGTAGTGTTGTGGCGTCTCTCTTTATGTAGTGTTGTGGCGTCTCTCTTTATGTAGTGTTGTGGTGTCTCTCTTTATGTAGTGTTGTGGTGTCTCTTTATGTAGTGTTGTGGTGTCTCTCTTTATGTAGTGTTGTGGTCTCTCTCTTTATGTAGTGTTGTGGCGTCTCTCTTTATGTAGTGTTGTGGTGTCTCTCTTTATGTAGTGTTGTGGCGTCTCTCTTTATGTAGTGTTGTAGTGTCTCTCTTTATGTAGTGTTGTGGTGTCTCTCTTTATGTAGTGTTCTGGTGTCTCTCTTTATGTAGTGTTGTGGTCTCTCTTTATGTAGTGTTGTGGCGTCTCTCTTTATGTAGTGTTGTGGTGTCTCTCTTTATGTAGTGTTGTGGTGTCTCTCTTTATGTAGTGTTGTGGCGTCTCTCTTTATGTAGTGTTGTGGTGTCTCTCTTCATGTAGTGTTGTGGCGTCTCTCTTTATGTAGTGTTGTGGTGTCTCTCTTTATGTAGTGTTGTGGTGTCTCTCTTTATGTAGTGTTGTGGTGTCTCTCTTTATGTAGTGTTGTGGTGTCTCTCTTTATGTAGTTTTGTGGTGTCTCTCTTTATGTAGTGTTGTGGTGTCTCTCTTTATGTAGTGTTGTGGTGTCTCTCTTTATGTAGTGTTGTGGTCTCTCTCGTCGTGATGTGTGTTTTGTCCTATATTTGTATTTTTTAATCCCAGCCCTCGTCTCTACACCCAAACGAGGACATTGCGTTCATCCACATTGCGTTCATCCACCTCTGGCCTGCTGGCTCCCCTTCCTCTGCGGAAGCACAGCTCCCCCTCAGCCCAGTCAAAACTGTTCGCTGCTCTGGCACCCCAATGGTGGAACAAGCTCCCTCACGACGCCAGGACAGCGGAGTCACTCACCACCTTCCGGAGACATTTGAAACCCCACCTCTTTAAGGAATACCTGGGATAGGCTAAAGTATTCCTTCTAACCCCCCCCCCCCCAAATTGTAAAGTGGTTATCCCACTGGCTATAGGGTGAACGCACCAATTTGTGAGTCGCTCTGGCTAAGAGCGTCTGCTAAATGACGTTAATGTGCCCTTGAGCAAGGCACTTAACCCTAATTGCTCCTGTGAGTCGCTCTGGTTAAGAGCGTCTGCTAAATGACTAAAATGTAAATGTAAAAATGTCTCCACAGGAGGCCTTTTGGTAGGCCGTCATTGGAAATAAGAATTTGTTCTTAACTGACTTTCCTAGGTAAATAAAGGTTAAATAAAATAAAATAAAAAAATAAATAAAAATCGGGCAACGTTTCCAATCTCCTCAAAATTATATCTGCCGCTGTGAATGTTTGACTCCGCTCTGTGAGGCACATCGATCTGCAGGTTGAACATGGTGAGATTGTAGACTCCTAAATTGATAGTGCGGTTTGTTTAGGTGATTTTACAGCTGACTAGCTACGTTACATGCTGATATTGTCTTGGGTATTATTGTGTGTAGCTACGTGTGCTAGCTAGCTAGCCCATAGAGAGAGCATTGCATTGTGGATTTTGTAGTCGACTTGAGATGCAACAGATTTCCACAAATGATTTTCCATGTTGCTACCAACCTTATTATAACGGCAAAATGAAACATTTGTTCAGAAAAAATATTGTTCTCACATATTAGTGTTATTTAACACTGTAAATGAAAGGAATTAGTGGTTTTGGGTGGATTGTTCCTTTAAAGCATACTGTTAGCTAGCTAGCAAACGTTAGCTTGCTGGCTCGTTAGCTAACGTTACGTGTATGATCTGTGTAATAATATTATTTGTATTTCAGAAACCCATTTGCATTGCTATTTGTAGCCTAATGTTAGCTAGATAGCTAACATTGAACCTAGTTGGTTAGCTTTAGCTACCTGCAGATTCATACTACAGCGCTTCATGCATGGTGGCTAGCTATGACAATCGGTTTCTATTGTCTAAACAAAAGACTCCACTTCACCAGATGATTACATGACCCATCAAGTTAGCCAGGTGTGTCTGGGGGGGATTACGGCCATCTATTGTATTTCATGAACATGTGTACATGTCTGGGGGGAGGGGGGGGGAGTAACCATTTCACTGTACCGTTCACACCTTCTGTATCCTGTGCATGTGACAAATAAAGTTTGATTTTATTTGATATAGTGTGTGTTTACCAGAGACAGTAATGTGAAGAACAACTGCACCAAAGTCAGATTAGGATATAGACCAGGGAATAGATCAAGGGTATTTTTACCTGGAGTTTTCCCTTATTGTAGGCTACTACTTCAACCACTTTTAGTCTTAAAATCTTTGGTTGTTTACTACACTACCTTACTCACTCTGTTTAAGCAAATGGCCTCACATGTGAATCCTTAAATTGAAAGGGTGGGGCTTTAGATGGTGTGAACCATGCTGAATGGGTGTAGACAAAGAAGAGCTCTCCAGTAGGTGTACCAAAACAATCAAGGGCCATTTTCTCAAAAGTGGGGTTACAAGTTTATCAACTTTCAAAGCAGAATTACTTTCCCATTGTTCCTCAACTGCTGTGTATGATATACTTCGAATCCAGGCTCTGTCGTAGCCGGCCGTGACCGGGAGACCCATGGGGCGGCGCACAATTGGCCCAGCGTCGTCCAGGGTAGGGGAGGGAATGGCCGGCAGGGATGTAGCTCAGTTGGTAGAGCATGGTGTTTGCAACGCCAGGGTTGTGGGTTCGATTCCCACGGGGGGACAGTATAACATTTTTTAGAAAAATAGCAACTAGGCACAGAATACTATATATTTTTAAAATGACTGTGGAATTTAGGAATGTCTAAAATGGAGAACTCCTACTCACACTATCCCAGTATCACCCAGTATCACCCAGTACCACCCAGTAGCCCATTAAAGACTATCCCAGTATCACCCAGTATCACCCAGTACCACCCAGTATCACCCAGTATCACCCAGTATACTATCCCAGTATCACCCAGTATCCCATTAAAGACTATCCCAGTATCACCCAGTATCCTAGTAAAGACTATCCCAGTATCACCCAGTATCCCATTAAAGACTATCCCAGTATCACCCAGTATCCCATTAAATACTATCCCAGTATCACCCAGTATCCTAGTAAAGACTATCCCAGTATCACCCAGTATCCCATTAAAGACTATCCCAGTATCACCCAGTATCCCAGTAAAGACTATCCCAGTATCACCCAGTATCCCAGTAAAGACTATCCCAGTATCACCCAGTATCATAGGAAAGACTATCCCAGTATCACCCAGTATCCCAGTAAAGACTATCCCAGTATCACCCAGTATCCCAGTAAAGACTATCCCAGTATCACCCAGTATCCTAGGAAAGACTATCCCAGTATCACCCAGTATCCGAGTAAAGATTATCCCAGTATCAACCAGTATCCTAGGAAAGACTATCCCAGTATCACCCAGTATCCGAGTAAAGATTATCCCAGTATCACCAAGTATCCTAGTAAAGACTATCCCAGTATCACCCAGTTTCCTAGGAAAGACTATCCCAGTATCACCCAGTATCCTAGTTGTCACGATCGTCTACGAGAGAGGAGGACCAAAGCGCAGCGTTGGTAGCGAACATATTGATTTTAATGTAATACACGAGAATACAAAACAAAACACGATCATGAAGTCCTCAGTGACAACGACTGAACACGGAACAAAAACCCACAACCCCAAGGTGAAAACAGACAGTATAAATATGGCTCCCAATCAGAGATAACGAGCCGACAGCTGACACTCGTTACCACTGATTGGGAGTCACTGGACCAAACAATGAAACCACCAATAACAACCCAACTAATCCCCAAACACAAAAAATGAACACACCCTGGCTCAATAATACAAAGTCCCGGAGCCAGAGCGTGACACTAGTAAAGACTATCCCAGTATCACCCAGTATCCTAGGAAAGACTATCCCAGTATCACCCAGTATCCTAGTAAAGATTATCCCAGTATCACCCAGTATCCGAGTAAAGATTATCCCAGTATCACCCAGTATCCGAGTAAAGACTATCCCAGTATCCGAGTAAAGATTATCCCAGTATCACCCAGTATCCGAGTAAAGATTATCCCAGTATCACCCAGTATCCTAGTAAAGACTATCCCAGTATCAACCAGTAAAGACTATTCCAGTATCTTAGTAAAGACGATCCTAGTATCAACCAGTAAAGACTATTCCAGTATCCTAGTAAAGATTATCCCAGTATCCCCCAGTGTCCTAGTAAAGACCCACCCAGTATCCTAGTAAAGACAATCCCAGTATCACCCAGTATCCTAATAAAGACCATCCCTGTATCACCCAGAATCCTAGTAACGACTATCCCAGTATCATTGTAAAGATTATGCCAGTGTCCTAGTAAACTATCCCTGTATCACCCAGTATCTTAGTAAAGACTATCCCAGTATCATAGTAAAGACTATGTCAGTATCCTAGTAAGGACTATCCCAGTATCACCCAGTATCCTAGTAAAGCTCATCCCAGTATCACCCAGTATCCTAGTAAAGACTATCCCAGTATCCTAGTAAAGACTATCCCAGTATCATCCAGTATCCTAGTAAACACTAACCCAGTATCACCCAGTATCCTAGTAAAGACTATCCCATTGTCACCCAGTATCCCAGTAGACTATCCCAGTATCACCCAGTATCCCAGTAAACACTATCCCAGTATCCCAGTAAAGACTATCCCAGTATCACCCAGTATCCCAGTAAAGACTATCCCAGTATCCTAGTAAAGACTATCCCAGTATCCCAGTAAAGACTATCCCAGTATCACCCAGTATCCCAGTAAAGACTATCCCAGTATCCTAGTAAAGACTATCCCAGTATCCTAGTAAAGACTATCCCAGTATCACCCAGTATCCCAGTATCACCCAGTATCCTAGTAAAGACTATCCCAGTATCTTAGTAAAGACTATCCCAGTAGCACCCAGCATCCAAGTAAAGACTATCCCAGTATCACTCAGTATCCTAGTAAAGACTATCCCAGTATCACTCAGTATCCTAGTAAAGACTATCCCAGTATCCCAGTAAAGACAATCCCAGTATCACCCAGTATCCTAGTAAAGACTATCCCAGTATCACCCAGTATCCTAGTAAAGACTATCCCAGTATCAGCCAGTATCCTAGTAAAGACTATCCCAGTATCAGCCAGTATCCTAGTAAAGACTATCCCAGTATCACCCAGTATCCTAGGAAAGACTATCCCAGTATCACCCAGTATCCGAGTAAAGACTATCCCAGTATCACCCAGTATCCTAGTAAAGACTATCCCAGTATCACCCAGTATCATAGTAGACTATTCCAGTATCACCCAGTATCATAGTAGACTATTCCAGTATCACCCAGTATCCTAGTAAAGACTATCCCAGTATCACCCAGTATCCTAGTAGACTATTCCAGTATCACTCAGTATCCTAGTAAAGAATATCCCAGTATCAGCCAGTATCCTAGTAAAGACTATCCCAGTATCACCCAGTATCCTAGTAAAGACTATCCCAGTATCACCCTAGTATCCTAGGAAAGACTATCCCAGTTTCACCCAGTATCCCAGTAAAGACTATCCCAGTATCACCCAGTATCCTAGTAAAGACTATCCCAGTATCACCCAGTATCCTAGTAGACTATTCCAGTATCACTCAGTATCCTAGTAAAGAATATCCCAGTATCAGCCAGTATCCTAGTAAAGACTATCCCAGTATCACCCAGTATCCTAGTAAAGACTATCCCAGTATCACCCTAGTATCCTAGGAAAGACTATCCCAGTAGCACCCAGCATCCCAGTAAAGACTATCCCAGTATCACTCAGTATCCTAGTAAAGACTATCCCAGTATCACTCAGTATCCTAGTAAAGACTATCCCAGTATCCCAGTAAAGACAATCCCAGTATCACCCAGTATCCTAGTAAAGACTATCCCAGTATCACCCAGTATCCTAGTAGACTATTCCAGTATCACTCAGTATCCTAGTAAAGAATATCCCAGTATCAGCCAGTATCCTAGTAAAGACTATCCCAGTATCACCCAGTATCCTAGTAAAGACTATCCCAGTATCACCCAGTATCATAGTAGACTATTCCAGTATCACCCAGTATCCTAGTAAAGACTATCCCAGTATCACCCAGTATCCTAGTAAAGACTATCCCAGTATCACCCAGTATCCTAGTAGACTATTCCAGTATCACTCAGTATCCTAGTAAAGAATATCCCAGTATCAGCCAGTATCCTAGTAAAGAATATCCCAGTATCAGCCAGTATCCTAGTAAAGACTATCCCAGTATTACCCAGTATCCTAGTAAAGACTATCCCAGTATCACCCTAGTATCCTAGGAAAGACTATCCCAGTTTCACCCAGTATCCCAGTAAAGACTATCCCATTATCACCCTAGTATCCTAGGAAAGACTATCCCAGTATCCCAGTAAAGACTATCCCAGTATCAGCCAGTGCCCTAGTAAAGACTATCCCAGTATCACCCAGTAAAGACTATCCCAGTATCAGCCAGTGCCCTAGCATCCCAACGTGCTGTGACCAGGTCAGTGCTCTGAGCGCCTCATCAGGCCTCTCTGTGAGTGTGTATGTGAGGCTTGGCTGCTGAGGGCAGTCTGCTCTGCTCTGCATGCAGGCTGCGTTCCCAAACACGGCTGGAGGGGGAAGAGGACACCGGGGCTCGGGTGACAGAGAGACAGATAGGGCCTGATAGGAAGCTGATAGGGGGACTCAATAAACTTCACACCGACTCAGAAAACACAGACAACACCAGGGCCCTCCCAGGGTGCCAACAGTCAGCTCGTATACCCCCAGGCTGGGGTTGCATGGGAGACAGGGCAGGTGCAGTCTCACGCTGTCAGACGTCACACTGTATTCTCTTCTGAAAATCACAACAGGGGTACAGTCTGTTCTCCTGACTCTCTACACAGATAGAGGAAGTATTTTAATCAGTCAGATCGGATGTTCTGCTGACTCCTTACACAAATACATGATATATTAGATATTACTGCACTGTTGGAGCTAGGAACACAAGCATTTCACTACACCCGCAATAACATCTGCTAAATATGAGCATGCGACCAATAACATTTGATTTGATTCCTTGACACGTCACTTTTACACACACACACACACACACACACACACACACACACACACACACACACACACACACACACACACACACACACACACACACACACACACACACACACACACACACACACACACACACACACACACACACACACACACTCTGGTCTGACTTGCCCAGTAGCAATGTCTATGACTGTCTGAAGTACCATGATGACACAAGGTGTATTCTAGAGGCTCACCAAACAGTAGAGAATAGTCATTTAGAACGCTACCAAACAGTAGAGAATAGTCATTTAGAACGCTACCAAACAGTAGAGAATAGTCATTTAGAACGCTACCAAACAGTGGAGAATAGTCATTTAGAACGCTACCAAACAGAAGAGAATAGTCATTTCGGACGCTACCAAACAGTGGAGAATAGTCATTTGGAACGCTACCAAACAGTAGAGAATAGTCATTTGGGACGCTACCAAACAGTAGAGAATAGTCATTTAGAACGCTACCAAACAGTAGAGAATAGTCATTTAGAGTGCTACCAAACAGTAGAGAATAGTCATTTAGGACGCTACCAAACAGTAGAGAATAGTCATTTAGAACGCTACCAAACAGTAGAGAATAGTCATTTAGAACGCTACCAAACTGTAGAGAATAGTCATTTAGAACGCTACCAAACTGTAGAGAATAGTCATTTAGAACACTACCAAACAGTAGAGAATAGTCATTTAGGACGCTACCAAACAGTAGAGAATAGTCATTTGGGACGCTACCAAACAGTAGAGAATAGTCATTTAGAACGCTACCAAACTGTAGAGAATAGTCATTTAGAGCGCTACCAAACAGTGGAGAATAGTCATTTAGAACGCTACCAAACAGTGGAGAATAGTCATTTAGAGCGCTATCAAGCAGTGGAGATTAGTCATTTAGGACGCTACCAAACAGTAGAGAATAGTCATTTAGAACACTACCAAACAGTAGAGAATAGTCATTTGGAACGCTACCGAACAGTAGAGATTAGTCATTTAGAACGCTACCAAAGAGTAGAGAATAGTCATTTTAGAGCGCTACCGAACAGTAGAGAATAGTCATTTAGAACGCTACCAAACAGTAGAGAATAGTCATTTAGAACGCTACCAAACAGTGGAGAATAGTCATTTAGGACGCTACCAAACAGTAGAGAATAGTCATTTAGAACGCTACCAACCAGTAGAGAATAGTCATTTAGGACGCTACCAAACTGTAGAGAATAGTCATTTGGGACGCTACCAAACGGTGGAGAATAGTCATTTAGGACGCTACCAAACAGTAGAGAATAGTCATTTAGAACGCTACCAAACAGTAGAGAATAGTCATTTAGAACGCTACCAAACAGTTGAGAATAGTCATTTAGAACGCTACCAAACAGTAGAGAATAGTCATTTAGAACACTACCAAACAGTAGAGAATAGTCATTTAGAACACTACCAAACAGTAGAGAATAGTCATTTGGGACGCTACCAAACAGTAGAGAATAGTCATTTTAGAGCGCTACCAAACAGTAGAGAATAGTCATTTAGAACGCTACCAAACAGTAGAGAATAGTCATTTAGAACGCTACCAAACTGTAGAGAATAGTCATTTAGAACGCTACCAAACAGTAGAGAATAGTCATTTAGAACGCTACCAAACTGTAGAGAATAGTCATTTAGGATGCTACCAAACAGTGGAGAATAGTCATATAGAACGCTACCAAACAGTAGAGAATAGTCATTTAGGACGCTACCAAACTGTAGAGAATAGTCATTTAGAACGCTACCAAACAGTAGAGAATAGTCATTTAGAACGCTGCCAAACAGTAGAGAATAGTCATTTAGAACGCTTCTAGGCAGTAGAGAATAGTCATTTAGAACACTACCAAACAGTAGAGAATAGTTATTTAGAACGCTACCAAACAGTAGAGAATAGTCATTTAGAACGCTACCAAGCAGTAGAGAATAGTCATTTAGAACACTACCAACCAGTAGAGAATAGTCATTTAGGACGCTGCCAAACAGTAGAGAATAGTCATTTAGAACGCTACCAAACAGTAGAGAATAGTCATTTGGAACGCTACCAACCAGTGGAGAATAGTCATTTAGGACGCTACCAGCCAGTAGAGAATAGTCGTTTAGGACGCTACCAAACAGTAGAGAATAGTCATTTGGGACGCTCCCAAACTGTAGAGAATAGTCATTTAGAACGCTCCCAGACAGTAGAGAATAGTCATTTAGAACGCTACCAAACAGTAGAGAATAGTCATTTAGAACGCTACCAAACAGTGGAGAATAGTCATTTGGAACGCTACCGAACAGTGGAGAATAGTCATTTAGAACGCTACCAAACAGTAGAGAATAGTCATTTAGAACGCTATCAAACAGTAGAGAATAGTCATTTAGCACGTTGCCAAACAGTAGAGAATAGTCATTTAGAACGTTACCAAACAGTAGAGAATAGTCATTTAGAACGCTACCAAACTGTAGAGAATAGTCATTTAGAATGCTACCAAACAGTGGAGAATAGTTATATAGATGCTACCAAACAGTAGAGAATAGTCATTTAGGACGCCACCAAACAGTAGAGAATTGTCATTTAGAACACTACCAAACAGTAGAGAATAGTCATTTAGAACACTACCAAACAGTAGAGAATAGTCATTTGGGACGCTACCAAACAGTAGAGAATAGTCATTTTAGAGCGCTACCAAACAGTAGAGAATAGTCATTTAGAACGCTACCAAACAGTAGAGAATAGTCATTTAGAACGTTACCAAACTGTAGAGAATAGTCATTTAGAACGCTACCAAACAGTAGAGAATAATCATTTAGAACGCTACCAAACTGTAGAGAATAGTCATTTAGAATGCTACCAAACAGTGGAGAAGTCATTTAGAACGCTACCAAACAGTAGAGAATAGTCATTTAGGACGCTACCAAACAGTAGAGAATAGTCATTTAGAACGCTGCCAAACGGTAGAGAATAGTCATTTAGAACGCTACCAAACAGTAGAGAATAGTCATTTAGAACGCTACCAAACAGTGGAGAATAGTCATTTAGAACGCTGCCAAGCAGTAGAGAATAGTCATTTAGAACACTACCAAACAGTAGAGAATAGTTATTTAGAACGCTACCAAACAGTAGAGAATAGTCATTTAGAACGCTACCAAGCAGTAGAGAATAGTCATTTAGAACGCTACCAACCAGTAGAGAATAGTCATTTAGGACGCTGCCAAACAGTAGAGAATAGTCATTTAGAACGCTACCAAACAGTAGAGAATAGTCATTTGGGACGCTACCAACCAGTGGAGAATAGTCATTTAGGACGCTACCAACCAGTAGAGAATAGTCGTTTAGGACGCTACCAAACAGTAGAGAATAGTCATTTGGGACGCTCCCAAACTGTAGAGAATAGTCATTTAGAACGCTCCCAAACAGTAGAGAATAGTCATTTAGAACGCTACCAGACAGTAGAGAATAGTCATTTAGAACGCTACCAAACAGTGAAGAATAGTCATTTAGAACGCTACCAAACAGTAGAGAATAGTCATTTAGAACGCTACCAAACAGTTGAGAATAGTCATTTAGAACGCTATCAAACAGTAGAGAATAGTCATATAGGACGCTGCCAAACAGTAGAGAATAGTCATTTAGAACGTTACCAAACAGTAGAGAATAGTCATTT
>LR778289.1:40800225-40820225 GCA_902810595.1 Coregonus sp. 'balchen' | reverse complement strand
CCATCAGATACAAATGTTACCCAGTTTTCATGAAGCCACTCTTCTGTAAAGCCAGCATTAGTTAAACAGGTGAGTAACGCCTGTAATATGCCATCTGCTCTCTGATTTTCCAGTTCAACAAGTTCCAGGAATATGAACTCAGGGCTTTCTTCTTGAATTGATGCTTTAATAGAAACTGTCATGACAGCTTTGTGACTTAAAGAAGATGCCTCGTCAATTAGGACAGCTAACTTACTGGATGATGCTATAATGCTACTGATGATTTTGCTCTGCATCTCACTAGCAACATGTTGTATTATTTGTGTTGCACTGTAACGTGAATGAAGTATTGAGCCCATTTTTACACCATTCAGTTCCTGCAGCTCAATGAGGCTCTCATGGTCAGAAAAGGGTCGGTTCTTTTTGGCCAGATGGTAGGCTGTTCGAAACACAGCTTCAGTTTCCTTCATGTAGGACTCAGTCATAGTCTCCACTGTATTCTCAATGGCAGCTTCTTTCTGTTGCTCTGCCACCTTCACAGCCTGAGTGTGGGCCTTGGACAACGCATGTTTCCTCACCTTATTTCTCAAGATTGACAAACTTGTTGTTCTACTTCCCTGGCCAGACACTTGAATTTCAAAGTTCATCCATTCTCTTGAGAGCGATACACCTTGCTCCTTGTCGATCCCAATGGAGTTCACACTGCTACAGACCAGACATCCTGCGAAGCATAAACAAACAATGTAACTACTCCTGTATCCACAGCTGTACGTGTGCATGGTCCTTTACACACACACACACACACACACACACACACACAAAGTTATCTGTGCCCACTGTTTCAGAAGTTACCCAAACTAGCAATCTACCTAAACTTACCCAATTTTTTGTTTTTGGATCCCAACCAGGGGTTCTTGGATTTGAAGTCTTCTGTTTGTTTAGCACTCCACAGGTCTGGCCAGTCATTATTGATGTCTACAGACAACAACAAAACTAATTATGCATCTCCCTGTCTCTCTCTCTCTCACACACTTACACACACACACACACACACACACACACACACTACTGTGATCACAATAGTCATCAGCAAGACATGGGTCCCCCTCTTTACATTAACAATCTGCATAACCAAGTAGAAATATTTTCAGCAAGTGAAGCTGAAGCATACAGGAGATTAGTGAGTGAAATACTTGGGAGAGTTTATTTAACAAAAAAAACAACAAATTTAACACAAAATGTACAAAATGTTATATAACAGTAGCATTGTAAAAAACAAACATGGATACAGACAAAATAAATAGAAGGGCAATAAAATAAATAACATCACACAGAAATTCAAAATGAGGCTTAATCTGTCAAAATCACCTTTTGTTACAGTGTGAGGCTTCACTTTTCAATAAACTGGAGATGCAATTTACTGCCTGTGTGTTCTGACCTGGTGGTGGTAGACTGGATCCTTCTCTATGCTCACACTGACTTGCCTGGCTAGCTCCCGGTTGAGAGCTGCCAGGGCTGCTGGTTTTAGGGGTGGGGTCTGCCTGGGCCTGATCTGGGCCTGATTTGTGCCTCTTTACAAAAAAGTCTGCAATATCTCCCTTCCTTTTCATGGTTACCTGTCCCTATACAAAATAAGACAGCCTGATTAGACCTCAATATTGTTTTAGGCTGAATCTTAAACTATTTGTCCCCATTCTTGTGTTTTAACTTACTTAAAAATCAACTACCAGCTTAGCTACTATGCAATTAAACTAGATCATATAGGTTAGTTAGGGCTAAGTAACTTGGCTAATGTTATAATTTAGGGCTTAGTAACTTGGCTAACGTTATAATTTAGACCTTTACAATAATAAACAAGCTTCATAAACATTGAGATAATCAGTTTCATCAGTCTGGTATGAAATTCTTATGAACTGGGTTGATTAAACACTTACTGAAAACCAACAATGCCCCGGTTTCCCCACATTATCCCAATCTACGTAGCTAGCTTCATAACGTTAGCCGACTCGCACTAACTATTGGCGGCAACATCTCTTCTCCTCTAAATGTGCAGTCACTGGCAATTTGCCAGTAGTTTAAAATAATGATTCATTTGGAAACCACCTTAAAACTTACCTCAGAATGATGTCTTCCATCAACTGGGGTGGCACACCGCCGCTTGTGTCCTTTCTTCATCCGTTGTTTGGTCTGCTGCCGTTATCGTAGTCAAGTGGCACCGGCACCTGAGTTTTTTTTTTTTTTTTTTTTCACTGGCACCTGAGGTATTAGCGATATTTTCCTCGGCATGACCCGCCCTACTCTGCCTCTGATTGGCTCATCAGTCCTCATGCCTAAAGTTAACCAATCTAATCAGTGAAAGCAGCGAGTACCAGCCAATTAGAGGCAGAGGAGGGTGGGTCATGGCTTCACTATCCCCGAGGAAGAAAATAGGCAATCTGACTCACAGATATTACTGAATGATGCGCATCAGGGGGGATTTAGAAGTGGGTATACGCAATGCTGACTGAAAAATAAGTAGGTATACGCCGTATACCAGCGTATACCCTGGACTACACCTCTGCTGTCAAGCCCATCTCACGGCATGCAGCTGACTGCAGTGCCGAATCGACAGGAAGGAGCAAAGTGTTATAAACTCAGTGTTTAGCCTAGGGCTCCAGAAAGGCTATTCCACTGATATTAGCTACTACCTTGTCCGCAATTCAATCCGTGACATCTAATCATTGTTTTTCTTTATTTGTATTTGTCCTATTTTACCACCTCGGCATCCGTAGGCTACATGTACTGCTCCCATCCTTTGACACCCACGATGCGATTTCCAGATGGCACTGTGGATGATGCGACGACATCATCATGATGAATCACGTTCACCATTCGTCAAGATCTAGTGAACTAAAGTCAAATAAATTAAGTCATAAATAACGACATGACACGCAAGCTGTCAATTGTGGGTCTCTCTGCGCTCAGCTCCGCGCAGCAGTTTGCGGTAAACTCCGCGCAACAGCCAGAACCGAGCCGGAGGATCCTAACACGATGCAGCACATTGCAGACCGTCTACAACCGAACCAACAGCAGTATCAGCCCAAATATTACAACAGTGTAATCGCTTAGCAATGCACTTACGGTTCGTAAGAACTGGATTTCATCTTCTCCGGCTTCTCCCCCGTCAGCCATAGTTGCTGTCCGCGACAGAGACCCGACAGAGTATCCGTGTGGAGGCGACAGCAGGCAGGCAGCTCCAGGGATGCTGCTGCCTGTAGCGGTGTTATAACCCCAATGTGTACTGCCTCGATCTCATTGGACGGTTTACATATTCAAAAAGGGAGGAGTTGTGCAGGTGTGTGTGAGCGGAGACTTGAAGATGATCACTGTGCCCCCTCTTCCGGTATCATTGGAAAACAGACGGTGCAGCAATATGAACGGGTGAAGGAAGATGCACTACTACTTCCCACGGGGGGGACAGTATGAAAATGTATGCGCTCACTAACTGTAAGTCGCTCTGGATAAGAGCGTCTGCTAAATGACTCAAATGTAAAAAATTTACTGTTATTGAAGAACGGCGCAGTACACCGAAGGTGGTAGGGGATTCTGGTTGATAGAATCAGTTTGGAGTCATTCAAATTCGTTAAGATATGATTAGCTTGAGGTATGTCAGGAATGTTGCTGTTAGTTTTATCATGGGAGGCATATCGATCAAAAAACCGACTAATCAATCAATATTTCAATACAAGGCCAGCCAATATAGTATATAAACTGGAAAGAGTACTGTAGCTAGTGTTGTTTTGGAATCGTATAATACAGCAGGCAGTAATAGCCAGACATCAAGAGAGAGCGACATACAGAGCAAATTAGTTTTAAACTAAATAATTCATATGGTACCAGATAAAACATTGTAATCTCAGAATTGTGAACATTCATAAAGTTTGACCAAAAAAAATCACTATTTATTTTCAGAAATAGTGGACACTTTCAGGGTAGATCAATAACATCAGTCATAGTAGTTGGCACGTTTCTTTAAGACAAATTGTGAAACAATCAGAATCAATCAAATCCGTAATTTACAATAACCATTCAAAAAGACATAGCGGTTTAGAAGTTAGTATGGCCAATAACCGCTCATAAAAAACTTGTACCTTAGAGGTTTATAAGTTAATATGGCATGTTAAGTAAGTGTACATTTTGTGATGAAGACCATGTTACTAATTATATTTTGTAAACAAGTTGTATCTAATTAGCGTAAATACAATCTCAAATAAAACAGCTGAGGTCTTCTAGAACCTAATATGTCCCCAATGATAAAATCAAATACTGAAATTATCAGTTTTCAAATGTATCTTAATTATTAAAATCTAAGATTGTGATAGCCAGAAAAAAGAATAAATTACTTTGTCTACAGCTGTCATATTAAAACCCTGTAAAATGTTACACCATACAACCAGCTCCAATTCTTAACTGACCATTTGAACACACCTTAAAAAAAGAAATGTTTTTTTTCCCCCAAGTTTAGTCTTGATTCACGTGAAGTGTACATTTTTTGTCTAGAAGGGATGCAGCTTTTTTCAGAATTGACTTTTCGTAGCAGGTTTAGAAGAATGAATGTAGCAGGTTAGGATAATTGGGTTAAGGTTAGGAAAAGAGTTAACATAAATTCTAACTTTTTACATCAATTTAACAAAAGCTGTATCCCATCTAGACGTGACCATTGAGTAGCGCCTCTGTTTTCTAGGTAGTGGTTGTGGGTGCAGAAGTGTCGAAGCCCAGGATTGGTTGAAGTATCACTGTCAGTCAGTGTCGTAGCCCAGGATTGGTTGAAGTATCACTGTCAGTCAGTGTCGTAGCCCAGGATTGGCCCCAGCCAGCGTTCCACCTCTGACACTGGCATCTCTTTCCTCCCAGCATAGTCCTCCACCTGTGGTAACATGACATACCACACATTAACATGCCATACCACACATTAACATGGCATACCACACATTACCATGACATACCACACATTACCATGACATACCACACATTACCATGACATACCACACATTAACATGGCATACCACACATTAACGTGACATACCACACATTAACGTGACATACCACACATTAACGTGACATACCACACATTAACGTGACATACCACACATTAACGTGACATACCACACATTAACGTGACATACCACACATTAACGTGACATACCACACATTAACGTGACATACCACACATTAACGTGACATACCACACATTAACGTGACATACCACACATTAACAAGACATACCACACATTAACGTGACATACCACACATTAACAAGACATACCACACATTAACATGACATACCACACATTAACGTGACATACCACACATTAACATGACATACCACACATTAACGTGACATACCACACATTAACAACATGAACATAACATCAAGACATGACATACCACACATTAACAACATTAACATAACGTCAAGACATGACATACCACACATTAACAACATTAACATAATGTCAGGACATGACATACCACACATTAACATAATGTCAAGACATAACATACCACACATTAACATAATGTCAAGACATAACATACCACACATTAACATAATGTCAAGACATAACATACCACACATTAACAACATTAACATAATGTCAAGACATGACATACCACACATTAACATAATGTCAAGACATAACATACCACACATTAACAACATTAACATAATGTCAAGACATGACATACCACACATTAACAACATTAACATAATGTCAAAACATGACATACCACACATTAACAACATTAACATAATGTCAAGACATGACATACCACACATTAACAACATTAACATAATGTCAAGACATGACATACCACACATTAACAACATTAACATCATGTCAAGACATAACATACCACACATTAACATCATGTCAAGACATGACATACCACACATTAACAACATTAACAATGTCAAGACATACCACACATTAACAACATTAACATAATGTCAAGACATGACATACCACACATTAACAACATTAACATAATGTCAAAACATGACATACCACACATTAACAACATTAACATAATGTCAAGACATGACATACCACACATTAACAACATTAACATAATGTCAAGACATGACATACCACACATTAACAACATTAACATCATGTCAAGACATAACATACCACACATTAACATCATGTCAAGACATGACATACCACACATTAACAACATTAACAATGTCAAGACATACCACACATTAACAACATCAACATAATGTCAAGACATGACATACCACACATTAACAACATCAACATAATGTCAAGACATGACATACCACACATTAACAACATTAACATCATGTCAAGACATAACATACCACACATTAACATAATGTCAAGACATAACATACCACACATTAACATAATGTCAAGACATGACATACCACACATTAACAACATTAACATAATGTCAAGACATGACATACCACACATTAACATCATGTCAAGACATGACATACCACACATTAACAACATTAACATCATGTCAAGACATGACATACCACACATTAACAACATTAACAATGTCAAGACATACCACACATTAACAACATCAACATAATGTCAAGACATGACATACCACACATTAACAACATCAACATAATGTCAAGACATGACATACCACACATTAACAACATCAACATAATGTCAAGACATGACATACCACACATTAACAACATTAACATAATGTCAAGACATGACATACCACACATTAACAACATTAACATAATGTCAAGACATGACATACCACACATTAACAACATTAACATAATGTCAAGACATGACATACCACACATTAACAACATTAACATAATGTCAAGACATGACATACCACACATTAACAACATTAACATCATGTCAAGACATAACATACCACACATTAACATCATGTCAAGACATGACATACCACACATTAACAACATTAACAATGTCAAGACATACCACACATTAACAACATCAACATAATGTCAAGACATGACATACCACACATTAACAACATTAACATAATGTCAAGACATGACATACCACACATTAACATAATGTCAAGACATAACATACCACACATTAACAACATTAACATAATGTCAAGACATGACATACCACACATTAACAACATTAACATAATGTCAAAACATGACATACCACACATTAACAACATTAACATAATGTCAAGACATGACATACCACACATTAACAACATTAACATAATGTCAAGACATGACATACCACACATTAACAACATTAACATCATGTCAAGACATAACATACCACACATTAACATCATGTCAAGACATGACATACCACACATTAACAACATTAACAATGTCAAGACATACCACACATTAACAACATTAACATAATGTCAAGACATGACATACCACACATTAACAACATTAACATAATGTCAAAACATGACATACCACACATTAACAACATTAACATAATGTCAAGACATGACATACCACACATTAACAACATTAACATAATGTCAAGACATGACATACCACACATTAACAACATTAACATCATGTCAAGACATAACATACCACACATTAACATCATGTCAAGACATGACATACCACACATTAACAACATTAACAATGTCAAGACATACCACACATTAACAACATCAACATAATGTCAAGACATGACATACCACACATTAACAACATCAACATAATGTCAAGACATGACATACCACACATTAACAACATTAACATCATGTCAAGACATAACATACCACACATTAACATAATGTCAAGACATAACATACCACACATTAACATAATGTCAAGACATGACATACCACACATTAACAACATTAACATAATGTCAAGACATGACATACCACACATTAACATCATGTCAAGACATGACATACCACACATTAACAACATTAACATCATGTCAAGACATGACATACCACACATTAACAACATTAACAATGTCAAGACATACCACACATTAACAACATCAACATAATGTCAAGACATGACATACCACACATTAACAACATCAACATAATGTCAAGACATGACATACCACACATTAACAACATCAACATAATGTCAAGACATGACATACCACACATTAACAACATTAACATAATGTCAAGACATGACATACCACACATTAACAACATTAACATAATGTCAAGACATGACATACCACACATTAACAACATTAACATCATGTCAAGACATGACATACCACACATTAACAACATTAACAATGTCAAGACATGACATACCACACATTAACAACATGAACGTAATGTCAAGACATGACATACCACACATTAACAACATGAACGTAATGTCAAGACATGACATACCACACATGAACATAATGTCAAGACATGACATACCACACATTAACAACATTAACATAATGTCAAGACATACCACACATGAACATAATGTCAGGACATGACATACCACACATTAACAACATGAACGTAATGTCAGGACATACCACACATTAACAACATTAGCATAATGTCAGGACATCCCTAGTATGTGATGAGACTAGTGCAGACCTGCCAACCTTGAATCATTTTCATGAGTCCCACTTTAGCGCGGCGGAGGCATCCCCGACCCTCACGACGGCGCGTAGCGACACCCACACGGCTCAAATCATAGACAAATGAACCTTTTCTAGCCTGATAATGATGTTGGCAGAAGACTGCCTCAGTACGAAGGGTAGGCAATAGACTGATCGGTTCATGGTAACTGGCTGCTCTTCACTAGCTAACTAGAAATACATTTAAAATGTACCAATCAGGGCTCTCCCTTGGATTTTCTGACAAGGCGGTGCTGATGTAGGGCGGCAGGTAGCTTAGTGGGTAAGAGCGTTGTGCCAGTAACCGAAAGGTCGCTGGTTCTAATCCCCGAGCCGACTAGGTGAAAAATCTGTCGATGTGCCCTTGAGCAAGGCACTTAACCCTAATTGCTCATGTAAGTCGCTCTGGATAAGAGCGTCTGCTAAATGACTAAAATGTAAATGTAAATGTAGGTCTCTGGTTGGGTAGGGGGGAGGTCCGGACGGGGACAGCCAACTTCCCCCTCAGTAAATTGGAGCATTTAGCATTTTTTTAAAAACCTGTAACTGCCATTTCCTGAAACCTAGAGTCTTAAATGATAATCAAACAACGTAGCCAACACAGCAGTCTGGCGTTTGATCTCAACTACTGAATGCAACGTATTAGTGTAGCTTACTGGAGGCTATTTGGAAGATGAAACAACTGAACTAGGGGCTATATGAGCACGTTTCAGATCTCCATCCCTGACCTCATCCATCAGGTCTCCATCCCTGACCTCATCCATCAGGTCTCCATCCCTGACCTCATCCATCAGGTCTCCATCCCTGACCTCATCCATCAGGTCTCCATCCCTGACCTCATCCATCAGGTCTCCATCCCTGACCTCATCCATCAGGTCTCCATCCCTGACCTCATCCATCAGATCTCCACCCCTGACCTCATCCATCAGGTCGGACTACTACGGCTACCATTCATCGGTGAACTGACTATTACCACATCATTAGCAGTAGGCTTGGGCAGTATACCGTATACCCGGGGGACTTGGAAATAGCCACGGGATGGTTTTTCCAATACAGTCAATAGCGTTGAAACTATTTATTTGAAGTTTTTAAAAAAATACATTTTAAATATTTGTAGCTACTTTTTTAAGTAAATACCTGCAGTCAACTTGTGCAATACATTAGGAGATAAAGAACAGTGCGTTCTTCATTTCACCAGTCACACTATTATGAAGCTTACGGTAATCCCCAGTCACACTATTATGAAGCTTACGGTAATCCCCCAGTCACACTATTATGAAGCTTACGGTAATCCCCAGTCACACTATTATGAAGCTTACGGTAATCCCCAGTCACACTATTATGAAGTTTACGGTAATCCCCAGTCACACTATTATGAAGTTTACGGTAATCCCCAGTCACACTATTATGAAGCTTACGGTAATCCCCAGTCACATGGTGTTTGTTTACAAGCACACAACGAGGAGATACCTGAGCCTTGGGAGTCACTCCCTGTTGTGCAGCATGGGCCAGGTGATCTAATCACAGGATGGAATTCACAACTAAATGTTTGCCAGCTAGATATCTTATAACTATTAAGTTAACTGTCTACAATGTGCTAAATGCTCTGCAGTTGTATATTCGGTTTGCTAATTTAGTGGCAAGTTAGTTATCTAGCTAAGTGGTTAGCTTCTTCCAAAATCAAGCATTCGCTTGGTAAACAGCAGAGAATCCCCTCCTGGATCAACAGCCTTGCTGGCTAATATTTGTTTTGTGCGTGCAGCAAACTGTGAGTAGCATTTTTCAGTTACTTGTATAGTTTAGGTCAGAAACTGTCCAAAATGTTCGCAATGCGCTCGTTAGCATTTAGTTAGCATTCTCTATGAGATTTTACATGTACTTGTTAGTATTGCTAACCTTCGGATTACAGTGTCAGTAGGGTTTGAAAACAGCGGCCCTTGTGGTCAGTGCCGGTATTACCGAATATCCCGGGATTGGTAGAAGGTCGGTATGAAGGTATGACAATCTGGATACCGTCCAAACTTAAATTAGCAGCCTACTGTTGATATACAGTTATATCAAGAGGACAGATCCAGAACTGATTCGTTAACATAGGCCTGCTAACCTTTAACAGTCTAACGTAACTTTCTGTGAAGGACGGTATTAGCAGAACACCCCGCTCTCTCCGCCATGTCTGTTTTCCGCACAGCGACGCTGGAGATTTGTCCTCCGATTGGCTCAGCTCCAACTTCCCGACGGTTGAGTCAAAAACCACAATGCGTATTTTAGGGTAGTTTTTCATACCGGCGTACTACAAGCTCAAAATGCGTGCAGGTTTGCAGGTCTGCTAGTGATCTGATTTGATTTAGTGAGGCCCTCTTTTAGTGTTAGATCCCACCGCTGACACCAAATCTTTAAAAAAGGTAGTGTGGTGAGGTGGCCCCAAGGGGGCGCCACATAGGGTATTTAATCAGTTACATTAACCCCAATTTAATCTCATCTGAGCCTGTATCAGTACCTGTTCTTTGGTGATCTTTCCCACTGCGAAGTAGGTCGATTTGGGGTTAGAGAAGTACAGCCCAGAGACAGCAGCCGCTGGGGTCATGGCCAGAGACTCAGTCAACTTGATACCTGGAAAAACATCAGACGACATATTCATCAAAACCTCATTTACAGACTTCCTCAAGCGGCTGGATTGGGGTAGCTATCAATAATAATAATAATAATAATAATAATAATAATAATAATAATAATAATAATATGCCATTTAGCAGATGCTTTTATCCAAAGCGACTTACAGTCATGCGTGCATACATTTTTGTGTATGGGTGGTCCCGGGGATCGAACCCACTACCTTGGCGTTACAAGCGCCGTGCTCTACCAGCTGAGCTACAGAGGACCAGGGTCATCAGTCATAAAAGACTACCAACACAGAAAGAAGTCTACGATGCAGAAACTACTCTACGGCCCCATCTCTATTAGGCCTTCATCTGCCCTGATAGGAAATGACAGGATCGGTGGAATCAATATGGTGGGCGCTCATCATTAGGCTGCCTTTCACCAAGGGCCAGTTGTTTCCAAATCAGTGCAGATGGAAGGAGAGCCTACCTGTCCTCTCCTCCACCTGGCCCAGTGTCCACATGGCGCTCTTCTCCGTGTGGTCGGGTTGGGAGGGGTATCCTGCGGCTGGCCTGATGCCCTCGTAACGGATCCTGTGCATGTCCTGGGTCTGGAGGTCCTCCTCCACGCTATAGCCCCACAGCTCCCTACGCACCCTGGCATGGAGCTCCTCAGCAAACGCCTGGTGGAGGGGAGACACGGACCTTTTAGCTTCTCATGGACTCTAATGGCACTGTTCAGCTGGCCTATTAGTGGCTTCCTATTGGGCTGTAGTTATCAGTCTGTCGTGTCTGGCTTCCTATTGGGCTGTAGTTATCAGTCTGTCGTGTCTGGCTTCCTATTGGGCTGTAGTTATCAGTCTGTCGTGTCTGGCTTCCTATTGGGCTGTAGTTATCAGTCTGTCGTGTCTGGCTTCCTATTGGGCTGTAGTTATCAGTCTGTCGTGTATGGCTTCCTATTGGGCTGTAGTTATCAGTCTGTCGTGTCTGGCTTCCTATTGGGCTGTAGTTATCAGTCTGTCGTGTCTGGCTTCCTATTGGGCTGTAGTTATCAGTCTGTCGTGTATGGCTTCCCATTGGGCTGTAGTTATCAGTCTGTCGTGTCTGGCTTCCTATTGGGCTGTAGTTATCAGTCTGTCGTGTCTGGCTTCCTATTGGGCTGTAGTTATCAGTCTGTCGTGTCTGGCTTCCTATTGGGCTGTAGTTATCAGTCTGTCGTGTCTGGCTTCCTATTGGGCTGTAGTTATCAGTCTGTCGTGTCTGGCTTCCTATTGGACTGTAGTTATCAGTCTGTCGTGTCTGGCTTCCTATTGGGCTGTAGTTATCAGTCTGTCGTGTCTGGCTTCCTATTGGGCTGTAGTTATCAGTCTGTCGTGTCTGGCTTCCTATTGGACTGTAGTTATCAGTCTGTCGTGTCTGGCTTCCTATTGGGCTGTAGTTATCAGTCTGTCATGTATGGCTTCCCATTGGGCTGTAGTTATCAGTCTGTCGTGTCTGGCTTCCCATTGGGCTGTAGTTATCAGTCTGTCATGTATGGCTTCCTATTGGGCTGTAGTTATCAGTCTGTCATGTATGGCTTCCTATTGGGCTGTAGTTATCAGTCTGTCGTGTCTGGCTTCCTATTGGGCTGTAGTTATCAGTCTGTCATGTATGGCTTCCTATTGGGCTGTAGTTATCAGTCTGTCATGTATGGCTTCCCATTGGACTGTAGTTATCAGTCTGTCATGTTTTGCTTCCTATTGGGCTGTAGTTATCAGTCTGTCGTGTATGGCTTCCTATTGGGCTGTAGTTATCAGTCTGTCATGTATGGCTTCCCATTGGGCTGTAGTTATCAGTCTGTCATGTATGGCTTCCCATTGGGCTGTAGTTATCAGTCTGTCGTGTCTGGCTTCCTATTGGGCTGTAGTTATCAGTCTGTCGTGTATGGCTTCCTATTGGGCTGTAGTTATCAGTCTGTCATGTATGGCTTCCTATTGGGCTGTAGTTATCAGTCTGTCGTGTCTGGCTTCCTATTGGGCTGTAGTTATCAGTCTGTCGTGTATGGCTTCCCATTGGACTGTAGTTATCAGTCTGTCGTGTATGGCTTCCTATTGGGCTGTAGTTATCAGTCTGTCATGTATGGCTTCCCATTGGGCTGTAGTTATCAGTCTGTCGTGTATGGCTTCCTATTGGGCTGTAGTTATCAGTCTGTCGTGTCTGGCTTCCCATTGGGCTGTAGTTATCAGTCTGTCGTGTATGGCTTCCTATTGGGCTGTAGTTATCAGTCTGTCGTGTCTGGCTTCCTATTGGGCTGTAGTTATCAGTCTGTCATGTATGGCTTCCTATTGGGCTGTAGTTATCAGTCTGTCGTGTCTGGCTTCCTATTGGGCTGTAGTTATCAGTCTGTCGTGTATGGCTTCCTATTGGGCTGTAGTTATCAGTCTGTCATGTATGGCTTCCTATTGGGCTGTAGTTATCAGTCTGTCGTGTCTGGCTTCCCATTGGACTGTAGTTATCAGTCTGTCGTGTATGTATGCAACTATGACAGCATTGTGTTTTATTGGTGCCCAGTCTATACCTCCGCTATACCGGCGCTGTCACTAAATGTAAAAAGCTACTTCTCCCCTTAGAGACACCGTGTGGTCATACCTCAGCCGTAGTGCCTTCAGAAAGTATTCAGACCCCTTTGACTTATTCCACTTTGTTGTTACAGCCCCAATTAAACACGGATTACATTTATTTTGTCTCACCCATTGACACACAATACCGCATAATGACAAAGTGAGAACTATTTGTTTGAAATTGTTGCAAATGTATTACAAATGAAATACTGAAATATCTCATTTACATAAGTATTCACACCCCTGAGTCAATATTTTGTAGAATCACCTTCGGCAGCGATTACAGCTGTGAGTGTTTCTGGGTAAGTGTCTAAGAGCTTCCCACACCTGGATTGTACAATATCTGCCCATTTATTCTTTTCTAAATTATTCGAGCTCTGCCAAGTTGGTTGTTGATCATTGCTAGACAACCAATTTTCAAGTCTTGCCATACATTTTCAAGCAGACTTAAGTCAAAACTGTAACTCGGCCACTTAGGAACATTCACTGTCTTCTTGGTAAGCAACTCCAGTGTATATTTGGCCTTGTGTTTTAGGTTATTGTCCTGCTGAAAGGTGAATTCATCTCCCAGTGTCTGGTGGAAAGCAGACTGAACCAGGTTTTCCTCTAGGATATTGCCTGTGCTTAGCTCCATTCCATTTATTTTTTATCCTGAAAAACTCCCCAGTCCTTAACGATTACAAGCATACCCATAACATGATGCTGCCATCACTATGCTTGAAAATTTGAAGAGTGGTACTCAGTAATGTGTTGTATTGGATTTTCCCCAAACATAACGCTTTGTATTCAGGACAGAAAGTGAATTGCTTTGCCACATTTTTTACAGTATTACATTTGTGCCTTGTTGCAAACAGGATGCATGTTTTGGAATATTTGTATTCTGTACAGGCTTCCTTCTTTTCACTCTGTCATTTAGGTTAGTATTGTGGTGGCAGGTAGCTTAGTGTAAGAGCGTTGTGCCAGCGTTGTGCCAGTAACCGAAAGGTCGCTGGTTCTAATCCCCGAGCCGACTAGGTGAAAAATCTGTCGATGTGCCCTTAAGCAAGGCACTTAACCCTAATTGCTCCTGTAAGTCGCTCTGGATAAGAGCGTCTGCTAAATGACTAAAATGTAAAAATGTAAATGGTGTAACTACAATGTTGTTGATCCATCCTCAGTTTCTCCTATCACAGCCATTCAACTCCACATATTTTCTATGGGATTAAGGTCTGGAGACTGGCTAGGCCACTCCAGAACCTTAATGTGCTTCTTCTTGACCCACTCCTTTGTTGCCTTGGCCGTGTGTTTTGGGTCATTGTCATGCTGGAATACCCATCCACGACCCATTTTCAATGCCCTGGCTGAGGGAAGGAGGTTCTCACCCAAGATTTGACGGTACATGGCCCCGTCCATCATCCCTTTGATGCGGTGAAGTTGTCCTGTCCCCTTAGCAGAAAAACACCCCCAAAGCATAATGTTTCCACCTCTATGTTTGACGGTGGGGATGGTGTTCTTGGGGTCATAGGCTGCATTCCTCCTCCTCCAAACACGGCGAGTTGAGTTGATGCCAAAGAGCTCCATTTAAGTCTCATCTGACCACAACACTTTCACCCAGTTCTCCTCTGAATCATTCAGATGTTCATTGGCAAACTTCAGACGGGCCTGTATATGTGCTTTCTTGAGCAGGGGGACCTTGAGGGTGCTGCAGGATTTCAGTCCTTCACGGCATAGTGTGTTACTAATTGTTTTCTTGGTGACTATGGTCCCAGCTGCCTTGAGATCATTGACAAGATCCTCACGTGTAGTTCTGGGCTGATTCCTCACCGTTCTCATGATCATTGCAACTCCACGAGGTGAGATCTTGCATGGAGCCCCAGGCCGAGGGAGATTGACAGTTCTGTTGTGTTTCTTCCATTTGCGAATAATCGCACCAACTGTTGTCACCTTCTCACCAAGCTGCTTGGCGATGGTCTTGTAGCCCATTCCAGCCTTGTGTAGGTCTACAATCTTGTCCCTGACATCCTTGGAGAGCTCTTTGGTCTTGGCCATAGTGGAGAGTTTGGAATCTGATTGATTGATTGCTTCTGTGGACAGGTGTCTTTTATACAGGTAACAAACTGAGATTAGGAGCACTCCCTTTAAGAGTGTGCTCTTAATCTCAGCTCGTTACCTGTATAAAAGACACCTGGGAGCCAGAAATCTTTCTGATTGAGAGGGGGTCAAATACTTATTTCCCTCATTAAAATGCAAATCAATTTATAACATTTTTGACATGCGTTTTTCTGGATTTTTTTGTTGTTATTCTGTCTCTCACTGTTCAAATAAACCTACCATTAAAATGATAGACTGATCATTTCTTTGTCAGTGGGCAAACGTACAAAATCAGCAGGGGATCAAATACTTTTTTCCCCTCACTGTAGGTGCCCTTTGTGAGGCATTGGAAAACCTCCCTGGTCTTTGTGGTTTAATCTGTGTTTGAAATTCACTGCTCGACTAAGGGAAAGATAATTGTATGTGTGGGGTACAGAGATGAGGTAATTATTTAAAAAATCATGTTAAACACTATTATTGCACACAGAGTGAGTCCATGCAACTTATTATGTGGACTTGTTAAGCACATTGTTTCGTAGGTAATGGTGCAATGCTTAACCATCTGAAGGTGGACGCAACGTGAGACCCAAACCTCTTGCTGGCAGCAGCTGCATTGTGAATTCACCTGGAATTTTATGCATTTTTAACGGTAAATCAATTTATTTATTTTTTAAACGTTAAGAACATTTTTTTCCCCATTTGTCAGTATAGTGACAGAGTCCATACCTCAGCCAGACGGTCAGCCAAAGCCTCCATTTGTCAGTATAGTGACAGAGTCCATACCTCAGCCAGACGGTCAGCCAAAGCCTTGACAGTCCATACCTCAGCCAGACGGTCAGCCAAAGCCTTGACAGTCCATACCTCAGCCAGACGGTCAGCCAAAGCCTTGACAGTCCATACCTCAGCCAGACGGTCAGCCAAAGCCTTGACAGTCCATACCTCAGCCAGGCGGTCAGCCAAAGCCTTGACAGTCCATACCTCAGCCAGACGGTCAGCCAAAGCCTTGACAGTCCATACCTCAGCCAGGCGGTCAGCCAAAGCCTTGACAGTCCATACCTCAGCCAGACGGTCAGCCAAAGCCTTGACAGTCCATACCTCAGCCAGACGGTCAGCCAAAGCCTTGACAGTCCATACCTCAGCCAGACGGTCAGCCAAAGCCTTGACAGTCCATACCTCAGCCAGGCGGTCAGCCAAAGCCTTGACAGTCCATACCTCAGCCAGACGGTCAGCCAAAGCCTTGACAGTCCATACCTCAGCCAGACGGTCAGCCAAAGCCTTGACCATGATGCTGTTGTAGTCATCTCCCTGGGTCTCGAACCGTTTGCTCAGCTCCTCTGCTCCAAACACAGCTACAGCAAAGATCCCCACGTAGTCGGACACGCCGCTGCCTTTCGGGGCCACGAAATCAGACAGGCAGTAGTAAGGGTCTGAGCTGGCACTGTCCTTCTCTGCCTGGAAGACAAAAACACACAGTCATCTTACAACACATGCTTGTTTTTATTAGGGCTGACCCCATTTAGTCGACTGGTCCATGGTTTGGTCGATGGGCTGTTGGTCGACCAAGATTTCTTTAGACGAGCAGTAGCAAATAAAAAAAAAATATATATATATGTACAAGACACCTGTCTGATTGGCTCCTGTCTGAGTGGACTGATCCATTGTGGAGGCCTGTCTGAGTGGACTGATCCATTGTGGAGGCCGTGGGGGTGACACAGTCCATCAGTCCAAGACGTGCTACTGAACTTATATATGGGTATATTATGTAATGCAAGCAAGCATTTCGAGTGGCGTAGCGGTCTAAGGCACTGTAGCGGCGTGCATGAGGCGTCACTACAGATCCGGGTTCGATCCCGGGCTGTGTCGCGCGCCGGCCGCGACCGGGAGACCCATGAGGCAACGCACAATTGGCCCCAGCGTCGTCCGGCTTAGGGGAGGGTTTGGCCGGCTGTAGGGTCCTTGTCCCATCGCGCTCTAGCGACTCCTTGTGGCGGGCCAGGGCGCATTCACGCTGACACGGTCGCCAGTTGTACGGTGTTTCCTCCGACACATTGGCGCGGCTGGCTTCCGGGTTAAGCGAGCAGTGTGTCAAGAAGCAGTGCGGCTTGGCAGGGTTGTGTATTGGAGGACGCGTGGCTCTCGACCTTCACCTCTCCCGAGTCCGTACGGGAGTTGCAGCGATGGTACAAGATTGTAACTACCAATAGGATATATCGAAAAATTGTGGAGAAAAAGGGGTAAAAAGTACAAAAAAATTGAAATAAATAAAATTAAGCGACCAATGAATAATTAGCGTAAAAAATAAATAGGCCCTAAACCGTTCCATTTCACGAATGAATGCGACTGTTTTTAGTCTTTGCTGTAATAAAGGCTTTACAAAAAAAAATAAACGTTACAACAGACTCTCTGGTCCGCTTATACCGTATTCACGTGACTTCCGTCTCGCTTCCGCATTGTCTCCGTGCTGCTGTGCTGTTTGTTGCTACTTGGCTACCTGCCAAACTATTCACGTTTTACTTTTAATAAACGTTTAATCAATCTCTGTGTTCAACAAATTTACCAACTTTTTAGTTTTGTCCTCACTCATCTTTTTTCGTTAAACTTTTTCACCCCGGACGTTTATCCCGAGACAGAAGAGTCATTTTCCTGTGCGTTTTAGCTGCCAACTTTACGTTATTTTCCTTTTTTCCATCGCAACTTTTTTCCCTTATTCAACTTTTTCACTCCGGACGCTTTATCTGGACATGGTTCATCAACATCTTCAACAGCCGAAGCTAAGTAGTAACATTAACATGATGTCTTCTAATTGCAGTCGCTGTACTCATAATATACAGGAGAACGATCGCCTTACGGCGAGAATAGCTGTGCTACAAGCCCAGCTTCAGACGCAATCGTTAGGCAAGGGTAATCTCAGTGTAGGAAAGGAAGAAACAGCGTCTGTGCCACCAGTAAGTACAGACAGTAACGTTAGTATAAATCCCCCCGCACAGTCCCCGCAGCCGGACAACTTTCTCATGGCTTCTGGAGGGAAATACTGTTGGAATGCTCAACCGGTGTCGCTCATTCAGCCGACAGAAACCTTCAACCGGTTTTCCCCATTATGTAGCGAGTCGGAGTCTGAGTCTGAGTCTTCTCTAGTCTCTACTCCTCCCGTTACGGGGTCTGAGACGCCGAAGGCTCCCACCATTAGCTCTGACAAATTGAAAACCCTAGTCATTGGCGACTCCATTACCCGCAGTATTAGACTTAAAACGAATCACCCAGCGATCATACACTGTTTACCAGGGGGCAGGGCTACCGACGTTAAGGCTAATCTAAAGATGGTGCTGGCTAAAGCTAAAACTGGCGAGTGTAGAGAGTATAGAGATATTGTTATCCACGTCGGCACCAACGATGTTAGGATGAAACAGTCAGAGGTCACCAAGTGCAACATAGCTTCAGCGTGTAAATCAGCTAGAAAGATGTGTCGGCATCGAGTAATTGTCTCTGGCCCCCTCCCAGTTAGGGGAAGTGACGAGCTCTACAGCAGAGTCTCAGCACTTAATCGCTGGTTGAAAACTGTTTTCTGCCCCTCCCAAAAGATAACATTTGTGGATAATTGGCCCTCTTTCTGGGACTCACCCACAAACAGGACCAAGCCTGACCTGCTGAGGAGTGACGGACTCCATCCTAGCTGGAGGGGTGCTCTCCTCTTATCTACCAACATAGATAGGGCTCTAACTCCTCTAGCCCCACAGTGAAATAGGGTGCAGGCCAGGCAGCAGGCTGTTAGCCAACCTGCCAGCTTAGTGGAGTCTGCCAATAGCACAGTCAGTGTAGTCAGCTCAGCCATACCCATTGAGACTGTGTCTGTGCCTCGACCTAGGTTGGGCAAAACTAAACATGGCGGTGTTCACCCTAGCAATCTTATTAGGATAAAGACCTCCTCCATTCCTGCCATTATTGAAAGAGATCGTGATACCTCACATCTCAAAATAGGGTTACTTAATGTTAGATCCCTCACTTCAAAGGCAGTCATAGTCAATGAACTAATCACTGATCATAATCTTGATGTGATTGGCCTGACTGAAACATGGCTTAAGCCTGATGAATTTGCTGTGTTAAATGAGGCCTCACCTCCTGGTGAAACTAGGCCATATTCCCCTGCA
>LR778289.1:40744776-40800125 GCA_902810595.1 Coregonus sp. 'balchen' | reverse complement strand
GGGGCCCCCTTGGTGCTTTTTGGTTGGCCCTTGTTGCGGTTTGGGGTGTGGTTTTTGTGGCTGGAAAATTGTGTGTGTGGGGGTTTTGTTTTTTTGAGGTTTTGGGGTTTGCCCAAAAAGGAAAACCCCCCAAAATTAAATCCCTGTTTTCACATCTCCCCCTTTCTTTTTCCCATTAAATTAAAAAACATTAAATTTTTCCCCCACGTAAATTAACCCAAACATTAACCTCTTTTTTCCCCCCTTAAAAACCAACAAAACCCATTAAATTTTCCCCCTTTTTCCCAAAATTTTACAAAACACATTAAATTTTTTACCCCCCTTAAATTAACAAACAAAAAAACTTTCATCCCACTTCATTAAACGGGGGGGACATTAATATTTTCCCCTTTATTCCAACGAAAAACCCAGTTAAATCCTCTTATCCCCAAAAAAATTCAAAAACATTAAATCCTCTTTTTTCCACTGTAAAATATAAACAAATCCCAATTTAATCCCTTTACCCCTCATTTCACAAACATTTAAATTTTTTCTATCCCTTTTTCCAATAAAAATAAAACAGGTTTAAACCCTCCTTCCCCCACTTCCCATTAACAAGGCTTTTTCCCTTTCCCCCGTCGCCCAAAGGGGGGACCCAGGGAATATCTTTATAATCCCCTTTCAATGCCAGGGGGGGTTAATCCACCCATAAAGGGAAAAAAAAAAAAAAATTTTCCCCCACTTTTTTTAAACGAGGACAATTTTAAACCCCTTTAAATCCCCACTTTTGGTAAAAACATTAAACCAAAATTTTCCCCCCGTAAAGGGAAAAAAGGGCCTTTCACCCTTTCCCCCCCTTTCCCCGAAAAAAGGGGGGGTTAAAAATTAAACCTTTTAAAAACCCCCACACTGTTAATTACACCCAAGGGGTTTTCCACTGAGACACCACCAAAAGGTGCAATTGGAATTTGGGCCCCAAGGGGGGGTTGGGACCCCAAACGTGCTTGGCTCCATTACCCAATGCGGCCCATTTTAAAAAACCCCCAACCCAGCTTTCAAAAAAATTTACGGTAAACCCCGGTTTACCTTAATTTTCCCTTGGGTCCTAAAAAATTTCCCCAAAACACAACTTTATAAATAATTTTAAACTTTTTGGGGTTGTTTTCCTAAATTTTCTGACAAAAATTAACAACCCCTTCCTTCCAATTTTCCACCTTTCCCCCCCGCAAATCTTCCTCAATATAATACCCTCCCAAAAAACCACCCAAATCCCCCCTAATTTCCCCGTTTCACATAAATTTATCAAAACTTTTGGGGAACTTAATTTTAAAAGAAACCCCTAAATTACAGTAATTTTCTTACCAAAACCCTTTAAATTTCTTATCCTTCCCATTTTCTCTATTTCCTAACACTAAAACCCTTCCAACCCCAATACCGCCCTTTAACCATTTTTTCCCCCCTTTTAAATAAAACCCCATTTTCCTTTTCCCCCCAAAAAAATTTATAACGGGGACAATAATTTCCCAAAAATTTTTTCAAAAACACAAAAACTTTTCTTTAGACGTTTTCCCCAAACTAAAAAAACAATTAACTTAAATATTAATAAACACATCAAAATAAATTTTTTACCATCTCTAAAACCACCTTAAACAAATTCCTAATTTTAAACTTAAATACCACAAAAAATACCCTTTTGGGGGAAATGGGGGGCTTAACCACTTAAAATTAAATTTAATACCTTAATTAAAGGGGGGGCCGACCTTAAATAAATCCCAATACCCTTTTTAAATTTATATAATACCAATTTATTAAAATTTAAAATCCTTAAGGGGGAATAAATCCACCAAATAAATAAATACCCTTTAATAAATAATACCAAAACCAAAAAATTAATTTTAATTAACCCTTTTTTGGGGGGGGAAAATTTGGGGCCCAACTTGAGGGTAGGGGGGGGAAATTGGGCCGGCAGGGGGGGTAGAGTGGAGGGTTTTTTGGGGCCAACCCCCCAGGGGGTGGGGATTAGGGGGGGCCGGGGTTTAAAAATAAAATAAAATTGGAACTCCTGGGGGGGTAAGAGTTTGGGGATGGGGGGGCCGGGGCTTAAGGTTGGGAAAATGTAATTTTTACCCTTAAAGGGGGGGGGGGGTTTACCCCGGCAGAAGGGGTTAAATGGGGGGATTACCCCTTGGGGGGAAGGTGGGGGGTTTCCCTTTAAGGGTAAAATTATTATCCCCGGGGTTTTGGGGGTTTGGGGGAAAATAGGGGCCGGGGTTTGGGGGGAATATAAAGGTTTCCCCGGGGTTAGGGGGGGAATAGGGGGGGGATGGGGGGGAAACCAACCTTAAAGGGGTTGGAGAATAATTTGGGGGGGCCCGGGGCCCAAGGGGGGAAAAAATACCCAGCTTTAAAATAGGGGGAAATAGGGGGGGGCCTTAAGGGGTGGGGATGGAGGGTTTTGGGGGCCCCCTTAAAATTTAATAAAGGGAAAAGGGTTGGGGGGGGGAAGGGTGTGGGGGTTGGGGGGGAGGGAAGGGTTGGGGGGCCGGGGTTGGGGGGGGAAATAAAAGGGGCCCCCTTAAATTAAATTTTGGAGGGATATCCTTAGATGGGGATGGGGGGCCCTTCAAAAGTTGGAAATGGACCCGGGGTTTTAGGGGGGGAAAATTTAGGTGGGGGGGCCAGTTTGGGGGGAAGGTTTTTTAAAGGGTATCCGGGTTTTTTTGGTTTAAAAATTTGGGGGTTTTGGGGGGCCCCGGGGCCCTTTTTGAAAATTTTGGGGAACCCGGGGCCTTTGGGGGTAAAAAGGAAGGGAACCCCGGGGCCTTTTGGGGGGGTTTAAAATAATAGGGCCCCAATTGATGGAAAAAGGGGGAGGGAAGTTTTTGGGGGGCCATTAAAATTAAATAAATGGGGGAAAAACCGTTTTCTTAGAGGGGTTAAAATAAACCGACTTAGGGGGGGAAAATTTTAAATGGGGGGTCCGGGTAATTTAAATTTGGGGGTGGGGGGGGCCGGGTTTTAAGGGGGGAAGAAAGGGGGGCCTCTTTAATAGGGTTTGGGGTGGAGGATGGAGGGCCGACTTAAGGGGGTGGGGAGATGGGGGGGAATGGGGGGGGCCCGGGCCCTTAGAGGGGGGGAGAGAGGGAGGGTGGGGGGGGCCCGGGGCTTGAGGGGGGGAAGATGGGGGGGGGCCGGGGTTTTGAGGGGTTGGAGAGTTGGGAGGGGGGGGGGGCCGGGGCCCTTTGAGGGGGGGAGATATGGGGGGGCCGGGCTTGGGGGTTTTGGAGAATGGGGGTGGGGCCCCCGGGGTTTAAGGGGGGGGAGAGAGGGGAAGGGATGGAGGGGCCCGGGGCTTAAAAGGGTGGAGAGAGGGAGGTTTGAGGGGCCCGGGCTTAGAGGGGTTTGGAAAGGGGAGGGTTTTGGGGGGCCCGGGGCAGGGGGGGTTGGAGGCAGGGAGGGGCCGGGTTTAAAGGGGGGTTTGAAAAATGGTGGATGAGGGCCCGGGGTTTTAGAGGGGGGAGGGAGGGAGGGTTTTAAGGGGGGGGGGGCCGGAGGGGGTTGGAGAAAGGAGGGATGGGGGGGCCGGGTTAGGGGGTTTGGAAAAATGGAGGGAGGGAAAGGGGCCGGGCTAGGGGGTTGGAAATGGAGGGAGGGGGGGGCCCGGGGGCTTAGGGGGGTGGAGAGTGGAGGGGGGGGGGGCCGGGGTTTAAAGGGGTTTGGGGGGAAAAGTGGGGGTTTGGGGGCCCGGGCTTAGGGGGGTGGGGAGAGGATTGGAGGAGGGGGCCGTGCTTAGAGGGGGGGTAAATGGGGGATGGAGGGGCCGGGGCTTGGGGAAGAGGGGGAGGGGGGGATTTGGAGGGATGGAGGGGCCTGGGGCCCTTGAAGGGGGTTTGGAGAATGGAGGGAAAAGGGGATAGGGCCAAGGCTTAGAGGGGTGGATAGAGGGGAGGGAGGAGGGGGGCCCGGGTTTTAGGGGGTGGGGGGGGAGATGGGAGGGATGGGGGGGCCCAGGCTTAGAGGGGGAAAAGGGGGGATGGAGGGGCCGGGGCTTAGAGGGGTGGAAGTTTGGAGGGATGGAGGGGCCGGGGGCTTAGAGGGGGGGTAGGGGATGGGGGAAAGGGGCCCCCAAAAAGGCTTTTAAGGAGGGGGTGGAGGATGGGGGGGAGGGGGGGGGGGGTTGGGGGGAGGGGGGGGAGGGATGAGGGATGAGGGGGGGTTGGGGGGGTGGGGGGTTTTGGGGGGATTGAGGGGGCGGTGGGGGATGGAGGGGGAAGGGGATGATGGAGGGAAGGGGGGGGGGGGGTTAGAGGGGTGGAGAATGGGGGGAATGGAGGGGGGGGCCGCGGGCCTTGGGGGGTGGAAGTTTGGAGGAATGGAGGGCCGGGGTTTAAAGGGGGGTGGAAAGGAGGGATGGAGGGGCCCTTGGGGTTGGAGGGTGGAAAGGTTTTTTGGAGGATGGAGGGGGGTTTGGAGGGTGGAGGAGGGGGAGGGTGGGGGGCCGGGGGCCCTTGAGGGTGGAGAGGGGAGGGAGGGGGGCCGGGCTTTAAGGGGGGAGAGTTTGGAGGGGGAGGGGCCGAGGTTTTGGGGGGGTTTGGGAGATGGGGGGTTTGGAGGGGCCGAGGCTTAGAGGGGTGGAAAAGATGGGGGGATGGGGGGGAGGGCCGGGGGTTTAGAGGGGGTGAGGAGGATGGAGGATGGGGGGGCCCGGGGCCTTTAGGGGGGGAGAAAAGGGGGGGGGGGGGAGGGGGGGGGGGGCCCCCGGTGCTTGAGGGTGGAGGGGGATGGAGGGATGGAGGGCCCGGGGCTTAAGGGTGGGAGATGGGGGGAAGGGAGGGGGCCGGGGTTTAGGGGGTGGAGAGATGGAGGGATGGAGGGGGGGGGTGAGGGGGGGGGAGAGGGAGGGAGGGGGGGCCGGGCTTAAGGGGGGGGAGTTTGGGGGGGAAAGGAGGGGCCGGGGCTTGAGGGGGGGAAGAGGGAAGGGGGAAATGGAGGGGGGGGGCCGGGGGCTTAGAGGGGGGGGAGAGAGGGAAGGGATGGAGGAGAGGGGGGGCTTAATAAAAAACCTTTCTGTTTTCATCTATTGGAGGGAGGGGGGGAAGGGAGGTGGGGGGCCTCCTTTTAAACTCCCCAAAAGAGTTATTTTTTGTTTTTTCCCTTTTTGGGTTCTCCCCCCTTTCCATCATGATTGATTTAAAATTTTCCATGGCCCTTCCCTAATCCCCGCCCTAAAACCCATTTTTCTCTTTTCCCCATGTATGGGATGCCTTCAAACTTTTCAATTAAATTTTCCCATCACATGTTCGCTAGATTTTTCCCCCCAAAAATGGAAACCCTATTCCCTAAATATGCACAAATTTTTGGGGACCAGGGCCCTACATGTGGGGGAAAAGGGTGCTTTTGGGGAAAGGTTTTCCTATGAGGCCTGGTTCAAATTATTTTACCTTGCCCTTTCTCAAAACAAAGAAATCAAAAACACCCAAACCCACTCCCAATGTTAATCCCTAAAAATCAACTTCTGGTTTTCGAATACCCCAAACATTGGGGGGAAAATTGTTTCTTTCTTTTTAACCGGGCCCCTTAAACTGTACCCCTCTTTATTTAGCCCTTTTTGGTTTTTTACTTTTTTCAAAGCCCTGTCTTTTTTTTTGGGCCGGGGAAATTGGATATAACTTTGGGAAAGACTCTTTTACCAAATCAAAAATTTTACCACAAAAACAACCAGGCCTTTTAAATAAACCATCAAGGCAGAAAAGGGTTTGGCGTAAAGGGTCATCAAGACTATAAATCCATTTTTGGTCTAATGATTTTTCCCAGTCTAGTGTTACATTAACCCTTAAGCCTGTCTCCCCAAAACATATAGAAGAAGGGTCTTTAGTAAAAGCCCTCCCCAAATACAATATTCCCAAGTGGGGGAAAAAAAAATTTTGGGATCCCCTGCGGTTTTTTGAAACTTTTGCCCATTTGACAAGACATAATCCCCCCAAAAAATTTTAAGGTATTTTTATTTGAACAGTGAGAACAAAATAACAAAAAAAAATCCAAAAAAAAACGAAATTCGAAATGTTATAAATTGTTTTTGGCTTTTTAAATGAGGAAAATAAGTATTTGCCCCCCTCTCATCAAAAAGTTTTTCGGGCCCTCCCAGGTGTCTTTTATACAGGAAACCCGAGCTGAGTTAGGACACCCCTTTTAAAGGGAGTGCCCCAAATTTTCAGCTTTTTACCATTATAAAAGACACCGGGTCCCAAACAATAATCAATAAATTTCCCCAACTCTCCACCATGGCCAAGCCCAAAAGCTTTTCCCAAGGAGGGCCCGGGACAAAATTGTAGACCCAAAAGGCTGGAAGGGGCCTCCAAACCATCGCCCAACAGCTTGGTAAAAAGGGAAAAAACATTTGGGGATTATTCCAAAGGGAAAGAAAAAACAAAATAATGCCCAACCCCCCGGGGTTTTGGGGCCCCATGCAAGATCTCCCGCGTGGATTGGGGAAATGATCATAAAGAACATGAGGAATCGGGCCCGAACTAAAAAAGGAAGGTTTCTTGCCCATGATCTAAAGGCAGCTGGGACCAAGCACCAAAAAAACCCAATTTGGTAACACCTCCCCCGGGAAAGGCAAAACCCTTTCACCCCGCAAATCCCCCTGCTCAAAAAAGAAACATTCCCGGCCAGTCTAAAGTTTGCCAATAACCATCTGAATGTTCAGGGGAAACTGGGTGAAATTGTTGTGGCCCAATAAACCCAAAATCGGGGGCTCTTTGCAAAACTCAACTCCCGGGGTTTTTTTAAAGGTGGGAATTTTTCCTTTTCCCCCCAAGAAAAACCACCCCCCACCGTAAAAAAATGGAGGTGGAAACATTAGGCTTTGGGGGTGTTTTTCTACTAAGGGACGGGACAACTTCCCCCGCTCAAAGGGACGAGGGATTGAGCCATGTCCGTAAAATTTTTTGGGTGAAAACCCTCCTTTCCTCACCCCTTTTGGGAACTGTCTCTCACTTTAAAATAACCGACCATTAAAATTAAGACTGATAAAGGCCCCTTTGGGTCAGGGGGGCCAAGTAAAAAATCAGCAGGGGATCAAAATTTTTTTCCCCCTCACGGGAGTTTCCACTGGGGTTTACAGCAGTCGTTTTTTTTAAAAGCACTCTTAACTTTTTAAAACCCAGTGTTTTTGGATGGCCTGTACTGAAACCAACAAAAAACCTCTTCAGCATGGGGACCCCAAAATTTTTTTTTCCCATACGCCAGAGTTTTGGGATTGCCCTTTTCAACAAAATAACCTGCTGTTTCTTGTGGGTCATGGGTTCCCCCCCTTTTGTTTTGGTGTGGTGTGTGGTGGTGGTTTTTTGGTGGTGTGTGTGGTGTTTTTTTACAGAACATAACAGTACCTAAATTTTTTTCCAGGGGCCCGGGTCTTGTCTGTTTCTCTGACTTTTCCCCCTTCTCCTTGCCGGGTCGTCTCCTTTTTCTGGGGGGACGCTTTTTCCTGTCGGGTCTCCTTCGGGGCGGGGGGGGGAAGCTTTTTCCCCTGGGGGCTTTCTCCTGGCGGGGGGGAACCTTGTTCCGGGTCGGCCCCGTCCCCTTTCGGGCTGGGGGGGGGTTTTCCTTTTTTCCCCTTTTGTGGGGGTGGGGCCCGGGGCCCCTTCAAGGGGGGAACAGGGTTATATTTTTCCCCCTCGGGTTCCACGTGGTAGGGGGGGTCCCTGGTGGGGAAACCTCCTGCAGGGATTTATCCTCTCCTCAGCGGGGCACGGAGCCATGCCTCACACCCCTTTTCCGGAGTAGAAAGATTTACCCCAGGGGGGAGGGGTTTTGGTTGAGACCGGGCCCCTCAGGGTTTTCCTGTCCCTGGGGAGGATCACCAGCTGAAGGTCCGGGCGGGTTGGGTTACGGGTCCGGGTTTCCGAGGTCCCCGAGGGCTGCTTTCTGCGTCCCATCAACTCACCCCCCTTCTCTTCCTCCCCCCCCTCTCTCTTCCTACTCCGGACAACAGGGCACGGACGGGGAAGTTCACACCCGTTCCCAGGCGCTCCCAAATTTCCCGACGCAGCAGCGGGGCCAGAGGGTCCATTTGGGGTCCCCCTCTCTCTGCCGGGGAAAAATGTAAAGGGGGGGAGGGGGAAAAAACTCCCGAGGGAGAGAAAACAGAAATTACGAAGGAAGGAAAGAGAGACAAGTGAAAGGGGTTTTTCCTCCTTTAAAAAAGGGGGGTGGGCTCAGGCCCAAATCCTCCCCAAAAAAAACCCTTTAGGTTTTAAAAGAGTCAGTAGAAGCCAAACGTTTTTAGAAACATTGTTTTTTTTATTTACAGTGGCTATATTTCGTTTTGAGACAATGAAACAGCACTGCACCGTTTTTTCCCTTTTCTTGGGTCTCTGCTTTTCCCTCCAATCCCCTCCCCCTCCCTTCCCGGGTTTTGGGCAGAACGCCATTGTGTGTGGGTGGTGTCTGTTTTTCTTTACTGCGGGAAAAGAAGTCTTCAGGGAAATTTTCCCCCTTCTTAAACCCCGGGGGGGAAAAGGGGAAGAGGGGGAGAGAGGAAAAGCTGAAAGGGGAAAATAGAGAGATAAGAGGGGAAAAGGAGGAGAAAGAATGCTCTCCTTCCTTCTTTCCTTTTCTCCCCCTTTTTCTTATTAAATGCTCCGTTCCCCATTCTAGTTCTCAAGCAACCAAACAAAACCTTTTTCCCACTTAAACCTTTTTTGATCACATTTAACCCCGCCCCCACTTTTAAAATAAAATTAACATGCCCTTTGCCCCCCTTTTCAAAACCCCGGCCAACAAAACCCCCTCCCCAAACTATCCTCCCCCTCAAACCCAAACTTCATATCAATCCCATTTCCCCCTAGCCCCCCCTATCATATCAGCCCACTCCCCCTACCCCATCTATCACCACCTCCCCACTTTCATTTCCCCCTTTACCCCCTTATCAAACCCCCTCACCCCCATCACATCCACCTCAGCCCCATCTATCTCCACCTCAGCCCCCTCATCATCCACCTCAGCCCCAACTATCCCCACCTCAGGGCCCCCTTATCATCCAACCCCGCCCCCTCTATCATCCCCCCCAGCCCCTCTATCATCCACCTCCCCCATCTTCATCCCCCCTCCCACCTTTTATCACCACCCAAACCCCCTCTATCATCCAACCCCAGCCCCATCTATCATCCACCTCAGCCCCCTACATCCCCCTCCCCCCTCTACATCCACCTCAGCCCCCTCTATCATCCCCCCTCAGCCCTCTATCATCCACCTCATCCCCCCCCATCAACCCCCCAGCCCCCTCATCATCCCCTAACCCCACTACATTCCCCCCCATCTACAAAATAGCCCCTTTAAATGGGAGAAATTGTGTCCCCTATGATTTTAAATGTTTTTGGGATGAATTCCCTTTTGATTTTAAATTTAGTAGATAAATGTCCCCCATGTTTTAAAGTTAGTAGATGAAGTGTCCCCCTTTATTTTAAAGTTTAGGGATGAAATGGGCCCTATGATTTTTTTGTTTGTAATAATGAACCCCCATATTTTAAAAATGTTGTTGGGTTGAAGTGTCCCCATAATTTTTGTTTTTGTAGATTAAGTGTCCCCCATGAATTTTTTAAATGTTATGGATGAATTTTCCCCTATATTTTAAAAAGTTAGGGGATGAAAATGTTTTCCCCTTTATTTTAAGTGTTAGTTAAAGAAGTTCCCCTATGATTTTTAAATGTTAGGGATGAAGTGTCCCCCCCTGATTTTTAAGTTTTTTTTGGTGAAATGTCCCCTATATTTTAAAAAATTTTGGGTTAAGTGTCCCCCCATGATTTTTTAAATTTTGTAGTGAATTTTTTCCCCCATGATTTTAAAATGTTGTGATGAAGGTTTTTCCCCCCATGATTTTAAAAGGTTAGTGGGTTAAAATTTTCCCCCCATGATTTTTAAATTTTTTTAGAGAAGTGGGGCCCCCATGATTTTAAAAAAAGTTAAAATTAATATTCCCCTTTTTTTTTTAAATGGTTGGGTTGTTAAATTCGCCCCTTAATATTTTAAGTGTTAATGGGCCCCTTAAAAGATTTTGGGTGGGGGTTTTGGATAATTTTTTGTGAAAAATTTTGGTTTTGTTTGAAAGCCCCCCTTTTTAAGGTTTTGTGGAAAGAAATTTCCCAAAATTTTAAGTGGTTTTTTGGGGGGGAAAGGGGGCCCCCTTGACCCAAAGGTTGTAAGAAGTGTCCCTTTGTTTTTGGGGTTTGGGGGGGTGGTTTTTTTTTTTGTTTTGTGTGGTGTTTTTTGGTTGTGTGGTGTTTTGTTTTGTGTGTTGGGGTTTTGTCCCTTTGTTAAGTGTTTAAGTAGATGGGGTCCCCTTTATTTTTAATGTTAATTTTAAAAAAAAACCCCCCAAAAAAGTTTTTAAACAATGAAATTCCCTTGATGGGAATTTTAGAAAAGGGGGTTCCCCTTTATTTTTGTGTTGGAGAAGTTTTTTCCCCTAAATTTTGGGTTTGTAGAGAACCCCCCCGAAAGGGTTATATTGGGGGGGGGGGTCCCCCCAAATTTTGTTTTATGGAATCCCAAAGGGGTTTTTTGGAAAAAAGGGGGTCCCCCGGGTTTTAATGTTTTAAATTAGTGCCCCTTTAAAAAAAAATTTAATAGGATTAATTTCCCCATGAAAAGTGAGTAAGAAGGTTCCCCTGAATTTTAAAAGTGGAAAATGGGAAAAACCCCTAGATTTTAAAATTTAAAAAGCTAAATGCCCCCTTCTAGGTTTCCCCGAAAATAATGAAATAACTTGGTTTGCCCGCTTTAAATAAAATTCCCTAGCTCTATGGGGGGCCCGGTCAAAATTACTGAAATATAAGGGGAATAGGGGGCCTTGGGGGTAGAATGGTTGTAGAAGAATTTGGCCCCTTTTTTTTGAATCCCAGACCTGTTTTACCCTAAAACCCGAAATTTGGAAAATTAGTGATGGTTGAGTGAAAACGGAAAAACCCCTCCCGGTTAAGCCAGGCTGGAAAAACCTGTCCCGGTTTGCCCCCTTTCCTCCCGGGTTGTGTGTGGTTGTGTGTTGGTTGGTGGTGGTTGGTGTTTGGGTTGGCCTGACTTGTGAGGTTGCCTGCAGCTGAGATTGGGGCCTTCCCCTTTTTGCCAAAAACTGAAATAACCAATTTGGGAATAACCAACGACCAAAAAAACCCAACAACAAAACCAACAACAATATGCCAACTAGTTGCCCAAAAGGTTAACCAGCAACTGAGTTAAACCCCTTGACGGGTTCCTAACAGCCTACAAAAAAAGGTTCCCAAAAGGGTTTTTTTCCCGTCCCCAGGAAACCCTTTTGGTTTAGATAAAACCCTTTTTTGGGTTGATTTAGAAACCCCCCTGGCAAATTTTCCTGTGGGCCCCAAAGAAAACTTTTAAAACCAAACCCGGAAAAAAAGGGCCCAACCTGGAAACCAAAATGGTTTCCCCAACCCGGAAAACCCAAAGGGTTTTCCCAACCCGGAAAACCCAACCAAAACTAGATTAAGGGCCAACAATATAGCCATCAAATAATAATAGCCCAACTTTCTTAGAATAGACCAACTGAGATATAAGGGCCTAACTAACCCGAGATATAGAAACCAGAAATGAGAATAGCCTAGAAATAGACTGAGATATAATGACTAGACTGAGATTAGACCTAGACTGAGATATAGACCTAGACTAGACTGAGATATAGACCTAGACTGAGATATAGACCTAGACTAGACTGAGATAAGACCTAGACCTAGACTGAGATATAGACCTAGACTGAGATATAGACCTAGACTAGACTGAGATATAGACCTAGACTAGACTGAGATATAGACCTAGACTAGACTGAGATATAGACCTAGACTAGACTGAGATATAGACCTAGACTAGACTGAGATATAGACCTAGACTAGACTGAGATATAGACCTAGACTAGACTGAGATATAGACCTAGACATAGACCTGACGAGATAAGACCTAGACTGGACTGAGATATAGACCTAGACTGACGAATATAGACCTAGACTGACTGAGATATAGACCTAGACTAAGTAGCTGAGATATAGACCTAGACTAGACTGAGATATAGACCTAGACTGAGACTGAGATATAGACCTAGACTAGACTGAGATATAGACCTAGACTAGACTGAGATATAGACCTAGACTGAGATATAGACCTAGACTGAGATATAGACCTAGACTAGACTGAGATATAGACCTAGACTGAGATATAGACCTAGACTGAGATATAGACCTAGACTAGACTGAGATATAGACCTAGACTGAGATATAGACCTAATCTAGACTGAGATATAGACCTAGACACTGAGATATAGACCTAGACTAGACTGAGATATAGACCTAGACTGAGATATAGACCTAGACTAGACTGAGATATAGACCTAGACTAGACTGAGATATAGACCTAGACTGAGATATAGACCTAGACTGAGATATAGACCTAGACTGAGATATAGACCTAGACTAGACTGAGATATAGACCTAGACTAGACTGAGATATAGACCTAGACTAGACTGAGATATAGACATAGACTGAGATATAGACCTAGACTAGACTGAGATATAGACCTAGACTGAGATATAGACCTAGACTGAGATATAACTAACTGAGATATAGACCATAGACTGAGATATAGACCGTAGACTAGACTGAGATATAGACCTGCTAGACTGAGATATAGACCTAGACTAGACTAGATATCATAGAACCTAGGGAACTAGACTGAGATATAGACCTAGACTGAGATATAGACTGCAACTCCTATAACAGTCTGTCAGGCTCTTCTAAGAACCCAGACTTTAACCCAGGTATCAATACATTTCATTACCATATTACCATATAATAACATTAAAGCAGAAGCAGCAAGGATAGTTATTTGCCTTGTGCTCCCACTGTCTGACACGTTAGTACTCCTAGTGAAGACAGGTAGGGATTCTATGGAGCTACAGTCATCCCACTGTAATAACTACATTTACTCAGCCTAAAGCCAAAACACACCAGGAAGAGATAAAGACTCCCCTAACAGGACTGATGCTGGGCTCTGACTACCCCAGCCAACAGAACAGGATGGAGATGGCATGCTCTACTCTGACTACCCCAGCCACAGAAAAGGGTTTGAGAGGGGCATGCCTCCTACTACCCACCAAAAACGGGAGGAGATGGCATGCTCTACTCTGATCCCCACCAAACGAACAGGTGAGGGCATCTCACTCTGACTACCCCCCCAACAAAACAGATAGGGGGGACCCTCAAAACTCTGAAAAACCCCACCAAACGAACGGAGGGATGGCATGCCTCCCTCTGACTACCCCCCAAACAACAGGATAGAGGGATCTCTACTCTGACTACCCCACCCAAACGAACAGGATGGGAGGGGCTCTCTACTCTACTCCCCCAGCCACAAACGGGATGGAGAGGGCGCCCCTACTCGACTCCCCCAAACCAACAAACGGTGGAGATGCGCTCTACTCACCCCCCCAGCCACAGCCCCAGGATGGAATGGCTCTCTACTCGAAAAACCCCCCAGCCAACAAACAGAGGGAAGGGCATCCCCACTACCCCACCAAACAAACCGGATGGAATGGATGCTCTACTCTGAAAAACCCCCCACAAACGATGGAGATGAGCCTACTCTGACAAAATTTAAAACATTTTTTCCTTAAAACCCCTATTTGGGGGGGCCATGCAAGCACTCACAAAAGGCTGAACCGGAAATCAGGAGGGGGAAAGGAAGGGGGGAAAGGGATGAAAGGAGGAGGGGAAAGGGGGGGGGGGTTGTTTTTTTGGGTTATTTTATTTTATTTTTTTTTTTTTTGGGTTTTCCTTTTTTTCCCTTTTCCTTTCTTTTTTTTTTTTTGGGCTTCCCTTTTTTCCCCTTTTTCCCCTTTTCCCCTTTCTTTTTCCTTTTTTCTCTTTTCCTTCCTTTTTCTTCTTCCTTTTTCTTTCCTTTTTTTCCTTTTTCGCCCCTTTCCTTTTTGCCCTTTCTTCTTTCCCCTTTTCTTTTTCCCCTTTTTCTTTTTCCTTTCTTTTTCTTCCTTTTTTCCTTTCCTTTCTTCCTTTCTTTCTTTCCCTTTTTCCCCTTTGTCTTTCGCCCTCCCCCCTTTTCTTTTTTCTTCCCCCTCTCCCTCTTCTTTTCCCCCTTTTTTGGGGGGAAAAGAAAGAGAAGGAGGGGGTGAGGGCGTGGTTTGGGGTCGGGGGCCCGGGGGTGGACCAAGGGTGGTGGGGATGTTTTCGACGCCCACATCCCAAAACCGATGGGCAACAGAAAAGCGGGGTGGGGGCAATGGGGGCAGGGGGCAGGGCGCGGCCCTTTCACCACCGCGGTAAACTTAACTTTAAAAACTTTTTAAAAACAACGGGCCTTAAATGGCCCAAACCTTTCTTAAAACCCAAATGCAACGCTTTTATTAAATTCAAATTTGTTTTTCCAATTTCCCTTACTGTATTGTTTTTACTTTAAAATGGCCCCTAAAAGGAAAAATGGCTTCTTAGCAAGATACTTTTCCCAAAGCTGTCTGGAGGGGTTTTAGTGGGGAGGGAAAACTAAACTACTGTTTTGGGCAAGGGGTTTTTGAAACTCTCTTTCTTGTTTTTTCTTTAAACTAATTACCGGCATGTCACCAACGGGCAAAACTCCCCCCCCACCAAACGGGCGAAATTAGGGGGGTTTTTTCAAAAAAGCTCTTACCTAAAAGGGGCTTTATCATCACAACTAATTTCACATTTTTTTTTTCCAACTTCATATTGTGGAAATATATATAAAACCGGGAAAATCCGTTTTTGACTGCACTGGGGCCTTTTAAATTCAAAAACCCGGTACAGCCAGAAAAAAGGGCCCCTCTCAAGCCGGGGGCCTCTCAAGGGGTTTTTTCTTCCGCCCTTTTTAGGGGGGTTCTTCCTGCCCTTTCCGGGATTTTTTCCTGCCTTCTAGGGAGTTTTCCTGCCTTCCCCGGGGGTTTTCCTTTTCCTTTCCCGGGGTTCTTTCCGCCTTTCCCGGGGGTTTTTCCCCCTGCCTTCCAGGGGGTTTTTTTTTTCCCAGACAAAACTGTGTTTTTGCCTCTGCTTGCTTGGGTTTTTAGGCGTATGCCTTTGTGACAAAATGCTGTTTAAAAAAGATTTTATAGCTTTATAAAAACATTTGATTTTTGATTGTTGAAAACACACTTAGGCTTTAGCAAGGTTTGACCTTTGACCCTTTCCATCTAAACCCCATTTCTACTTTGGGGTTTTTTCATATTAGATCACATAAAAAAATGAATAAAGGCAAAACCACATGGGCCCAAAAATATTGTGGATTCGGCTATTTCAGCCACCCCTTCTGACAGGTTAAAATTCGAGCACCAGCCACAATCTCCTAACAACTTGGCAGTAGAAGGGCCTTACTGAAGAGCTCATGACTTTTAAAAACCAAACCAAAACCCTCATAGGTGGGCCCCTTTCCAACAATCATTCGTCAATTTCTGCCTTCTTGGGGGCCCCCGGTCAACTTTAAGTGCTTTTGTGAAGTGGAAACGTTTTGGGGCAAAAAACGGCCCCCAGCTGGGGAAGTTTAGGCCACACACTCACAGAAAGGGCCACCCAGTGGGGGGTCGCGTAACGCTAAAAACGTCTGTCCTTGGTTTCGCACTCCCTACGAGTTCCAAAATGCCTCTGGAACAATGTTAGCACAATAACTGACTGATGTGGTAACTCCCAATTTCTCGGATGAACCCCAACATTTCCCGTCAGGGAGCGATACATCTTTGCTTACGTCCGGTTCTCGGGCCACCTGTAAAGCTCTGGGACTTTCCTGTTGGGTTTTTTTTCTTGTAAACAAACAGGGGGGAGGAGTCTGGCTAATTTTTCCGAAGGGGGGAAACGGGGAGGGGCCTTGTATGCATTGTCTGTGGGTAGAGTAAAGTGGGTCCGGGGGGAGGAGGGGGTTGGGGGGTTATTGGGGGAACGGGTAGGAGGTACAGGGGCATTGTTACGGCCGTCTTTGGGCGGAGGAGATGGTGTTTGGTAAAAGTGAGGTAACACGCATTTCAAGCTCCCAGCGTTTAAGGCTCCGTCCTCGGGGGCCGCCCACTAGAACGCTGGCCTCTGGTTTCTAGGTTTGTCTTTTCTGTCGGCTCGGGGTTGAGTGTGGGTCTGCTGTTATGCCATTCTCATTTGTGGCTGGATGGTAGAACAGCCAGGTGTGTGGATGAGTTACAGATGAAAACTCTACTTTGGTATATACAAGGTCTCTTGCAATTTACGGAGGGGGATGGGAGGTATGTCGAGTCCAGGTGAGTCAAAAGCTGGAGACTTTCTTCACAAGGCCCGTTGGGTGGGTAGGGGAGAGAGGGGGGGGGGGTGTGGTGGGGTAGGGAGAGAAGAGGGGGGGGGGGGTGGGGTGGGAGAAGCTGAGAGCTTCCTGCAGAAGACCTGGGTGGGGTATGATAGAAGTGGGGGTGGTTGGTTTTTTTTTTGTTTTTTCTTTAGAGATGGGGGCGTCTCCTTTCCTTCCGCCCTGGGGTGGGTTCCGGCGAGAGCTGGAGACTTCCTTCACGACCTGGGTGGCGTAGGGAGGGAGAGCTGGTGACCTTCCAAGGAAAAAAGATCCAACCATGGGTGGGGTAGGGAGAGACTGGAGACTTCCTTTACAACCTACGAACCGTGGGGTGGTATAGGGAGAAGCTTGGGGACTTGGGTCCTTTCAAAACCCGGTGGGTGGGTCGGGATACGGGCGTGGACTCCTTTACACCGGGAGGGGGCGGAGGGGGGTGGGGTCGGTAGAGAGCTGGAGACTCCTTCACACTTTCCCCACTTTTACAGATCACCACGCAACCGTGAACCTTTCACATTCACGCACTATTGGAATTTTCAATCGAACTAAAGTTTTATTGACAGCTCAGAGAGGAACATGGATGAGGCAAGGGTCTGTAGGCGAGAGGGCTCGTTACGGGAGGGAGGGAGAACGTGGGAGAGAGAGTTGACGACGTCGCCTCGCCCGACAGGGAGAGAGGAGTGAGAAAGAGACAGAGAGAGACGCGCGGCGGTCCGTAGCGCGCGCGAGTAGTGAGAGGCTAGAGCGCGTTCTCGCGCACGTCCGGGCGAGAGGCTGAGCGCGCGACTCGCCGGCGCTGGCGCCCGCCTCGAGTGCGCCGCTCCGCGCTCCCTTGCGAGCGCGAGAGCGCGGCGCTCGAGTAGCGAGCGCGCGCGAGCCTCGCGAGCGCGCTCCGAGCGCTCGACGCGTCGCGTCAACCCGCCTGGAGTTGCAGGTGGAGAAGAGAGAAGAGAGAGAGCATAAGACTCCAAAGGACGCGCTTTAAACCTCATCCCTCCCTCCCACCCAGGACCTCGCGGCAATCTCCACCCCCGGGCCGATAATCACCCAAAGAGGAACAAAAAAAAAAAACCCCCCACCCGGACCAGTACCCGTCGCCCCCCAATACCCCCGCCACATCACCACCAACCTCAATGCCCCCACTCCACCGCATCACAGACCACCCCAGCCCAGCTTCAGACCCGCACCCAGACAGGCCCTAACCCCCCTCCACCCCGCCGCAGACCCAGCACCTGGAGGAGCCAGCATCCCTTGCATACAGGATCTATGCACAAGCTTGTGGTAGGAGCACTGGTCCAGCTCGCCACCAACGAAAATGAGTGGGTGCACATCAAACAAAGCTGATGAGTCTACTATGCTCAAATTTGCTCTGCCGATTTGCTGGTAAGATGAGCACAAGAACGTCCACATCCTCCCACTACATAAAAGCCAAGTGGCATTACAACAAATCTATCTATGGATGTAAAAAATTACATTTGCATATAAAGTTTACCTTAATTGACGAACTCATGATTTTAATAGTTCTTGTTGGATTGTGATGTTTATCCTCATTTTGAATGTAAAGAAAAAACAGCTATGAGTCTTTTTACGTTGCGTGTTTGGATTTACAAGGGCTTGAAGTCCTCTGCTTGTTGGTCTAAAGAGCAGAGGAACCAAGGACTTCCTTGAAAGAAATTGATGATGTTGATATTGTAGTAACTACAGGAAAACCAGGTGGCAGGTGAATGTTTGCCACTGCTGTCCACTAGGTTCTGGCGGGAGATAATCGTACCATCCCCAAATTAAAGGATCACACCGGTGGCAGGACTCAGGGGGGAATGCTAATAGTATCGAATCTGAAGCTGAACCTAATTCATCGAATTGATCAAACGAGATTCTTTATCGGGCTAAAACAACAAGGAAGCTATCTTAACAGATAACAACTCGTCCCTCTGTTCCACATACATTCATTCCCCACTCATCTCACGGCCTAGCTTGCATGAAGAAAGTTTTTCTCCATTCTGAGTGGATTAGTCAACTTTCAGGCCCAAGCGGAATGTGCTTTTCTGTGGAGGACACTGCTGCTAGAACAGCAAAGAACTAGACACTATTACATCGGGAAAAACACCTACCGGGAAGCAACAACCTTTCCCTCCCCCCACATACCCCCCTTAAAAACATAGGACAACGTGAAAACCAAAAGGAGGTACAGCTCCTGAACCTCTGTCGACACTGGGTCCTGTACATATTCAATGGTAGGTTAGAGGGACTCTTGGTGGGTAGTCAAACTACCGTCGTCATCCCTTGGCCTCACGTAACTGTAGACGACCCTCATCACGAGACCTTGGAACCCAGAGTCCTCTGCAAGCCTTCACAGTCGCTGCCCCCTAACACCTCTCTGGCTAGACCACAGTAAACACAGTGTAGCTGAACAGATCATACCCAACCATAAAGCATCAATCACACTGCCTCCAATTAAATTACTGATCACTAAAACAGGCCTATAGATGGAGCAAACAGTACAGAACTCACCAAAAAGGCCATTAGTAGCCAAAAAATACATTCTCTGGACAACTTTTAGCCGGTACATGCGCTACCCAAGAAGGTATACATTTGTGGCCGTTTGGAACATAAACTTTATTTTGACATTAGCCTCTTGCTAATCTTAAGAAACATAAGACAAACCAAAAATAAATGATCATGGAAAAAATGGTTTGATAATGATGACAAACATCTAAGAAAGTCATTGAGAATACTCGTCATCATAAACACAGAGACCCAGCAACAAAAATAGTCTTCTTCACTTGGGGAAACCTGGAGCAAACAAACAACACCCTAAGAACACAACAAGAACACGACCTGAGAAATCAGGCTAAGTGTGATTGAGAATCCATAGAATCACCCACTTCTGGGAAGGAATTGAATAAATTAACAAAAACCTCAATGAGGAATTGGCTATCCAAAATGGGGTATGTGAGAACTTCACTTTGCAAACCTCTACAGCAATATAACAAAGAGCCCAAACAACACGAAATATACAAGTAACGAATAACAAATCCTTGATCAGCAGTCAAAGACTATCAGAAATCTGTGGATACCCCATGACAGAACAGGATATTATTGGTAAAATACTTTGCACTCTCCAACCGCAAAGGCTGTGGGCTGACGTGGTCTTTTAAATGAAAGAAGCACGTATACAACCACCAATTCAAATTGGCTATACTCAAACTTTTCAACAGTGGTATCCTATACTGCGTATTGTTCCCCGATATTTTGGAACCGCGAGTGGATTGATCACAGGCCAATTTAAATAAAAATGAGACATTTGCCCCAAATAATTACAGAGGAAATTTGCGTTACAGCAACTTGGGGAAAATTCGGTCTGCAGTATCATAAACAGCATACGTACATAATTTCCTTGTGAACCACCGTCCTAGAGGCAGAAGCCAGATTGGATTTTGTAAACAAAAATTTCGTACAACAGACCACATTTACACCTGGCCAGACCTAAGTGACAAACAATAAATCAAAACACAAGGCCAAATCTACTCGTGTTTTTGTAGACTTCAAGAAAGCAATTTGATTCACTTGGCACCAAGGTCTTTTTTATCAAACGAAGTAGAAGTGGTTGGAGAAAACATATGAATGTTTATTACATCAGTATCACTAAACACAAATGTGCGTATTAAATCGTGGGCTGGGGGGGGAACAAGCAAACAGACTCTGCTACTCAGACGTGGAGTAAACAGGGCTGCCCAATAAGTCCCACCTATTTAACATCTACATTAACGAATGCTAAAACATTAGAAGAATCGGCAGCAACCTGGTCTCGGGGGACCCTACACAACACTGAAATCACGTGTCTGCTTTAGGCTCAGATGACCTGGGCAGGCTGTCTCCCACTGACGGAGGGGTTATCAGCAGCATCTGATCATCCACAGATAAGGTCAGACCTGGCCCGACGCGTTATCTAAAAAAAACGAATATAATGATAGTCCCCAAAAAGGTCCGAAATCAGGATGACTAAATATAAATCTATTTTGACACAGTTTCTATTAGAACACAGCGAGGGGGGGGAGGGCCAAAAATACACATATCTAGGTAACCTACAGTAGCATAACAACAGGTAGCTTTCAGTGGGGGCTGGTGAAATGACTGAGAGACAATCGCAAGAAGAGCATTCCTATGCGTTACAAGAATATAAAATCGAAATGTCCAATTAGAATCTGCTCAGGAAATGTTCTAATCATTTATAAACCAATTGCTCTATATGCGAGCGAATATGGGTCCGCTGCTCTAATACTGAAATTAACCAAAATGGACGAACATCCCAATCGAAAGAAGGGCAATGGGGACTGCAGACATTTTGCAAGATGTGATTGCAAGTGCAAAGAAAAACTCCAAATAACGGCATGTAAGACCAGAGTGGGGCCAATACACCTACCCCCTTCCTTATTCGATAGAAAAAAGAGCCATCAAATTTTCAACAACCATCTAAAACAAGTGAGCCCCCCAAAACTTCCATCACACACTCTACTATTCAAGAATGAACAAGAGAAGAGTCCCTCACCAGCTGGTCTGGGCTCAGTTTCACTAACCAAACCACTCATAGAGCCTCAGGGGACAGCACTCAGAAAATCTGGCCCACCAATCATCACAAAGCAAAAAGAAAAATATATCACCTATTTGAACGACCCCACAAAAAATCAAAGTAAAACTTCAATGCTATTTGGCTCTAAACAGACAGTACATGGTGGCAGACTATCTGACCACTGTGACTGGTAGTAAAACTGAGAAAAACGACTGACTATTGGTACCGACTTCAGTGAGCACAGTCTGGCTATAAGACCCGGTCGTTCAACAGGCAACCTGCTGGCCCAGGAGAGGCAGGGTGTGCTCACTCTGCCCCCGGGGAGACGTAGAGACAGAGCGCATTCTATTACACTGTGACAAATACTCAGACCTAAGATAATCTTGCTTTCCAAAATATCATCAGTACAAAAGATTTGAAACTAGAACGAGGAAGAAAACATCAAATATTTATTGGTGAAGCAAAATGTGCCATTTTGGCAGCCAATATGTGTCCTCCTGCCACAACCTGAGGGACAGCCAGTGAAAAGTGTAATGTAATGTCAATCATATTTCCCTGTTTTGTTTTGGCTTTCATAGCATGTCATTTGTCTTCTCAGTGCATGTTTGGATTCGTCGACTACTATTGCTTTAATGTATTGTTTTTCCTCATTATATTGTTGTTGTAGGTGCTGTTAATGGTAATCCATTTCGACTACTACTTTATTATTGCTGTTGGTCGCCCGCCATTTTGTTATATGTATCTTTGACATGTAAGTAATTTTACTTGCCATGTCAATAAAGTCTATTGAAGTGAATTGAAGAGAGAGAGAGGTGATCGATCTAGAGAGAGAGAGATAGAGAGACAGAGGAAGAGAGAGAGAGAGAGAGAGAGAGAAGAGAGAAGAGATGCGCCGAGATAGAAGAGGAGATAGATAGTGAGATAGGAAGAGAGAGAGACAGCCCGGAGATCGAGAGAGAGAGAGAGAGAGAGATAGAGAGAGATAGAGAGAGACGAGAGAGAGATGAGTATAGAGAAGAGAAGAGAGACAGAGAGAGAAGAGGAGAGAGAGAAGAGAGAGAGAGAGAGACAGAGTCTCTCTCTCTCTCTCTCTCTCTAATCGCGCTCTCTTCTCGCTCTCGTTGCTCTCTCTCTCCTCTCTTTCTCCATCTCTCCCTGTCTCCTCGCTCTCTCTCCTCCTCCCTGCTTCTCTCCTCTCCTCGCGTCTCCTCTCTCTCTCTCTCTCTCTCTCTCTCTCTTCCTCTTCTCCGCGCCGCCGTCTCTCTCTCTCTCTCTTCTTTCTCTCTTTCCCTCTCTCTCCCTCCCTCTCCTCTCTCGTCTCTCAGCGCGCTCGCGCTTCTCTCTCGCTCTCCTCCGCCTCTCCTCTCCCCTTTCTCTCGCTCTCTCGCTTCTTCGTTCTCACTCTCGCATGCCTGTTCACTCTCTTTCTCTCCCTTCGCTTCGCCCGCTCGCGCGCCGCGCTCGCGCGCCTCGCGCGCGCGCGCTCGCGTGCCGCTCTCTCTCGTTCGCCGCGCGCCCTGGCGCTCCTCGCGCGCGCTCGCCCTGCCCCGCAGCGCGCGCGCCCGCGCGCGCGCGCCGCGCGCTCGCTCGCTCCCCGCGCCGGGCCGCGCTGTTCTCGCGTGCGCCCGTGGCCCTTGCAGCCGCTCGAGAGAGAGAGATAGAAGAGTGGAAAGAAGAGAAAAAGAGCAGGGGTTTTGCTCACTCTACATGCTTCAGGCCCTCCCTCCCCTCATCTGGGAGTTGATGTGAACTGACAGGGGAGAAATGAAACTGGGGAGAGATTTCTGAGAGGTCCCACTGGCCAGACCCAGCTGTCACCTGCTGGGAAGTCTTACAAATGAAAACGAGTGGACAGCCTTTACCTCCTAGACCCAGGACCTCCTCTCCTCTCCTCTCCGTCTCCTCTCCTCTCCTATCCTCTTCCTCTCCTCTCCTCCCTCTCCTCTCCTCTCCTCTCCTCCTTCACCCTCTCTCGAAGCCTTTCCTCCTAGACCTAGAACCCTAACCTCCCCTCCTCTCCTCTTTCTCTTCGCTTCCCTCCGGCTCCCTCCTCCTCTCCTCATCCCCTCCCTCTCCTCTCCTCTCCTCTCCTCTCCTCTCCTCTCCTCTCCTCTCCTCTCCTCTCTCCCCTCTTCCCGGTCCTTCCTCCCTCAATCCTCTCCTCCTTCACCCCTCTCTCCTTTCCCCACCTCCTATACCTAGGAACCCCAGACCTCCCCTCCTCTCCTCTTCCTTCCTTCTCCACCCTCTCTCTCCCTCCTCCTTTACCTCCTAACTAAGGTAATGCCCAGGACCTCCTCGCCTCTCCTTCCTCCTTCACCCTCCTCCTCTTCCTTTACCCGCCTAGACTCTAGAACCCCCAGGACCCCTCCTCTGCCTCTTCCCTCCCCTCATCCTCTCTCTCTCCTTACCTCCTAGACCCTAGGAAAACACCCAGGACCCACTCCCTCTCCCTCCTCTCTCCTCCTCCTTCAACCCACCCTCTCTCTCTTTACCCCTAGACTCCTAGGACCTCCGAACCTCCTCTCTCCTCTCCTCTCCTCCTTCACCCTCTCTCTCCTTTACCTCCTAGACTCTAGGAACCCCAGGACCTCCTCTCCTCCTTCACCCTCTCTCTCCTTTACCTCCTAGACTCTAGGAACCCCAGGACCTCCTCTCCTCTCTCCTTCGACCCTCTCCTCAGACCTTTACCTCCTCCACCCTCGAACCCCCAGGACCTCCTCTCTCCTCTTCCACTTCACCCTCTCCTCCTCCTTTACCTCCTAGCTCTAGGACCCCCAGGACCGTCTCTCCCTCTCCTCCTTCACCCCTCTCTCTCCTTTACTCCTAGACTCGAGGAACCCCAAAAAACGTACCCTCCTCTCCTCTCCTCTCCTCCTTCACAGGCCTCCTCCTCTCCTATTCCTCCTAGACCTCTAGTCAGCGCCGCCAGGAGCCCGTCCTCATCACTCCTCTGTCTCCTGCGTCCCTCACCCCTCCTCCTACTCTCTGACTTCCTCGCCTCCTCCTTATCGCTCTTGCAACTGTCCTCACCTAGCCCCTTCCCACCGCAATCTCTCTCTCTGCCCTCCCCCATCATCGCCTCTAAACCCCTACCACCTCCTCCTCTCCCCCTGCCTCTTTCTTCTAACCGACCCCCCCCCCTTCTCTTTCCCCCCCGTGTCACGGGAGGACTGGAGAAAGTACAAATCAAATCAAAATAATGTACATGTTCACAAGCTTCATACACACAGGTTTAGCTAACATTGAAATGCTCAAAGGGCCCTTCCAACATAACAGATAGAAAGAAATTAGAGAAATATATAAAAATATAAAATAATACAGGATTAATAAATCCACAATGAGATCGATACTTGGCTATATACCACAGGGTACCAGTTAATACATGGCTATATACACAGGGGACCAGTAATAACATGGCTATATAACCAGTGACGCAGTATAACATGGCTATATACCAGGTACCAGGTAATAACATGGCTAATAACACAGGGTACCAGGTAATAACATGGCTATATACCCAGGGTACCAGGTAATACTGGCTATATACCGGGCTACCAGGTAATAACATGGCTATATTACCCAGGGTTACCAAGGTAATAACATGGCTTATCAACGGGCCTAACCAGGTAATTGAGGTAGATATAAGGTTGGTGTAAAGTGACTAGCAGCCGATAGATATAAAAACGTAGCATCAGATCTGTATGTAGGGGTAAAGTGACTAGGCACAGGAATAGATATAGACAGGTAGCAGCAGTATACGGTAGTAGGGTAAGTGAACCTAGGCAACAGGATAGATAATAGGAACAGTACACAATATCTGGTAGGTATGGGTAAAAGTGGACTAGGCAACAGTATAGATAATAGACAGTACATCCTTATACTGTAGGTTAGGGGTAAGTGACTAGACAACCAGGATCGATAAATAAACAGTCACAGCAGCATATGTGATGATCAAAAGAGAATGTAAAAGGTCAATGCAGAAGTCCCGGGTAGCTTCATTTGGGTTAACTATTTAACTAACTAATTTAAGCAGTCTTATGCGTGGGAGTAGAAGCTGTCAGGGTCCTGTTGGTTCCAGACTTGGTATCGGCAACTCACTCCTAACCCGCTTGCGTGCGGTAGCAAGAGAACAGTAATAACTTGGTGGGCTGGAGGTCTTTGACAATTCTCAGGCCTTCCTCTGATACCGCCTGGTATAGAGAAACTGGATGGCAGGGGAGCTCGTGCCCCAGTGAATGTACAACCAACTTTCTAGCTCCGCCCATAACTTCCGGACTTTATAGCGTTCCCAGAAGGCATGGATTATTGAGTCATTGTTAGTTTTACACTTAAGACATGACTCTGCCGTTGTGCTGTAGAATTTGTGAATTTTGTCTCTATACATTCGTTTTCATTCTATACATTAGTTTATACTGGATTAAGCGTACATTTTAGTTAACTGTCATTTAGTTAGTTATACTCCAACTTGACCTCCATCTTGTGCCAACATCTTGACCTCCATCTTGACCTCCAACTTGTGCCAACATCTTGACCTCCATCTTGACCTCCATCTTGTGCCAACATCTTGACCTCCATCTTGACCTCCATCTTGTGCCAACATCTTGACCTCCACCTTGACCTCCATCTTGTGCCAACATCAGTTCATTTTAAGTCCTGGTTCCAATAGTTAAAAGAGATTGTCCGTTTGATCGGCTCTCTGCAAGGTTCTGATTATATCTTACCTATCATATGACCATGTCACGCCCTGGCTCTGGGGACACTGTTATGTTGAGCCAGGGTGTGTAGATCAATGTGTTTTGTTTTCTATGGGTGCTATTCTATGTTGGCCAGAGTGGCTCCCAATCAGAGGCAACGAGTGTCAGGTGTTGCTGGTTGTCTCTGATTGGGAGCCATATTTAAACAGTCTGTTTTTTCATCGTGTTTGTGGGGATTTTGTTTCCAGTCGGTTTGTGTTAGACCGTGAACTGTCACGATATTGTTTTGTTGTTTTGGTCATTTGACGCTAAATAAAGAGTATGTTTGCCTGCAACGCCTTGGTCCTCATCTGTTCCTGACGATCGTGACAGACCATCCTTTTCCCACTCAAATAAAATCCCAGCAAGGTTGCTCTGATGCCTTACTGTGATCTAGATGTGGTTGTCCCACTGGCTATCCTAAGTTGAATGCACCAATTTGTAAGTCGCTCTGGATAAAATATCGACATTTTGTGATATGTAACTTTTAAGTTGTATGTATTTAAAACGATCTACATTGGTCAGTTCAAAATTACTTTTTTAATTCTTGTCATATAAATACATGTATTTCCTGTTACCAAGTCATTTACGGTTTCTATGCGTTTAGTTTTCCATGTGGACCAAATTATCGGTGAATTCTGAAAAGCTATCCAAGGATTGTTCTATACGGTTGTGTTTTGTAGGGAGTGATATTGGTTCTTGTAGAATACGTTTAATTTTCTTCCATACTGTTATAGTGTTCTTAACTACGAAGTTGTTAATGTTCTTAGCTTCATCCTTTGAAAACAGACACTTAAAAAGATTCTGGGGGGTGAGTATGTTCATCTTCAATATGTCTCCATGGTTCCTCTTTACTGCATTTAACTACATGTCGCAAGTAAAAGTCGTGGGTAGCGAGTTGATACAATTCCAAGTCCGGAAGGTTAAAACCACCCTCACACTTAGGAAGATGTAAAACATCATTTTTTTTTCTTCTATGAATTGTAGAAGGGTAAGATGTTTAGGGATGTTTCTATTGGTTCCCTTATCCCAGGCAAGCTCAATCAAGCACAGATAAAGTATTCGAAATGAGCTCAAATAGTATTTGGACCCAGGTCTGCAGGCTATGCCGGAGAGGGAGGTTTTATTTTGTAGTGACTTCTGATTCCAGGGAAATTGGAGCTGGAAGAGAAGTTATTGAAGCATAACGTCCTCCAGTCAGCCAGCTGGCTCTTAAAGTTACAAACGTTCAAGTCAAAACTAAATATGCAAATTAAATAAGGTCATTTTAATATGGGGATACATTTTTCCATTTGTCCGTTAAACTTGTTTTTGTCAGTTTCTTTTCAGCTTTGTAATGAAACAGAAAATGAGGTCAAGCTCCAACTGACATCTTTAGTTAACTTTGTTATTTTCCAAACTATATAGAAAAAATATGCAGAGATGTAAAACTATGTGTTTTTTCCTTCTAGTGGGTTTTGTCACAAAACCTACTCCAATTTGTTTCTGATTGTCTCCTGCCCTCTGGTGTAGAGAAAAAGTGTATAACATGTTTTTGTCCTCAGAAATCGCAGACCTTGGGCAAACAGTATGTCAGAAACATTGTTAATATGGGAGGCCTAGGGAGATTACTTGTTCATTGGTATGTATTATCATCATGCCCAGTAAGCTTCCAGTCAATAGAAACATTTTGCTTTTTAAGCACAACACATTTGTGAATGGTGAGAAATATTTGCTTTGTAATAAAACCCAACACTTTGTAGTGTTTCATAATGCTGAAAGAGGATGCCAGTATCCTACAATGTTGATGTACAGTTCAACAAAATGTTTCTTCATTAAACAAAGAAGTATTCCAGAACTATTCCTTCCCATTTCCCTCAGGGACTGTCTGTCTGTCTGTCTGTCTGTCTGTCTGTCTGTCTGTCTGTCTGTCTGTCTGTCTGTCTGTACTGTCTGCCTGATTGTCTGCCTGCCTGCCTGCCTGCCTGCCTGCCTGCCTGCCTGCCTGCCTGCCTGCCTGCCTGCCTGTCTGTCTGTCTGCCTGATTGTCTGTCTGTCTGTCTGTCTGTCTGTCTGTCTGTCTGTCTGTCTGTCTGTCTGTCTGTCTGTCTGTCTGTCTGTCTGTCTGTCTGTCCGTCTGTCTGTCTGCCTGATTGTCTTTCTGTCTGGCTGTACTGTCTGCCTGATTGTCTTTCTGTCTGTCTGTCTGTCTGTCTGTCTGTCTGTCTGCCTGATTGTCTTTCTGTCTTTTTGTCTGTCTGTCTGTCCTGTCTGCCTGACAGTCTGTAATGTCTGTCTGTCTGTCTGTCTGTCTGTCTGTCTGTCTGTCTGTCTGTAAATACCTTTTAATCCGATACCTTGTGTTCTCTGACATCAAATCCCTGTTCAATTACCACAATACATTTTCTCCAACATGTAATTCATGGTGTCCTCTTCAATGGACATGATAGACTTTACCAGAGGGAGACAAAGTCATTACTGTAGGCTGATGAGTTGTAATTACCTAAAACGTCTTACAGTCCCAGCACAATACTGCCATCTCGTGTGTGTGAGTGTGTGTGTGTGTGGTGTGTGTGTGTGATGTGTGATGTGTGTGTGTGTGTGACATGTTGTGTGTGTGAGTGTGTGTGTGTGTGTGTGTGATGTTGATTGGTGTGTGGTGTGTTGTGTGTATTGGGGGGGTGGTGGTGTGTGTGTGTGTGCCGTGTGTGTGTGCGTGTTTGTGTAGTGTGTGCGTGTTGTGATGTTGTGTTGATGGGTTCGTGTGTGTGATGTGTGTGTGTGTGTGTGGCGTGTGATGTTTGTGATGTGTGTTGTGTGTGTGTGTGATGTTTGTGTGATGTGTGTGTGTGTGTGTATGTGTGTTTTGTTTGTGTGTGTGCCGTGTGGTGTGTGTGTGTGATGTTATGTGTGTGTGTGTGGATTGTGTGTGTGATGTTATGTGTGTGTGAATGTGTCGTCCGTGCGTGGGCGTGCGTTGTTGATGTGGTGTTTGATGTGATGTGTGTTTGTGTGCGTTTGTGTGGTGTGTTGTGTGAATGTGGGTTGTGTGGCGTGTGTGTGTGGTTGTGTGCGTGTGCGTGTGCGTGTGTGTGTGGTGTGTGTTTGTGTGTGCGTGTGATGTGGGTTGTGTGCGTGTGTTGGAATGTGTTGGTGTGTGTGTGTGTGTGGTGCTGGTGCCTGCGTGTGTGTGATGTCTGTGTTGTTTGTGTGATGTGTGGCGTGTTTGATGTGTGCGTTGAGATGTTGGTGTGGTGGTGTGTGTGTGTGTGTGTTAATGTGTGTGTGAATGGTAGGTGTGATGTGTGGTGTGTGTGTGTGGGTGTGTTGTGATACGCCTGTGTGTGGTGTTGTGTGTGTGACTATCTCGTCCTTCCTTTCCCTGGAACGAAAACATTTTTAATGAATTGCAATGACATACCTATAATAACGAATAGGAGTCAGTATTGTTGAAATAAATTTATTCAATCGCTTACACACACTGACAGAGAGACGGTTCAGGACATGACAGTTGTGATGTGCTGGAATGATTTCACACAGAGAGACGTTAATGAGATACAGTTGATCTCGTGGAATGATTTCATAATAACATGGCTATATACACGGGCTACCAGTATAATGTATATACACGGCTACAGGTAAAAATGGCTATATACACAGGGTACCAGTATAACATGGCTATATACACGGCTACCAGGTAATAACATGGCTATATACACGGGTACCAGTAATAACATGGCTATATACACAGGGTACCAGGTAAACATGGCTATATACACGGTACCGGGTAAACATGGCTAATACACAGGTAGCAGGTATACATGGCTATAACACAGGGGACCAGGTAATAAATGGCTATATACACGGGGCTACCAGGTAATAACATGGCTATATACACAGGGTACCAGGTAATAACATGGCTATATACAACGGGGCTACCAGGTAATAACATGGCTATATACACAGGGGTACCAGGTAATAACATGGCTATATTACACGGGGTACCAGGTAATAACATGGCTATATACCCAGGGTACCAGTAATAACATGGCTATAAAACGGGCTACCGGTTTAATAACATGGCTATATACCCAGGGTACCAGGTAATAACATGGCTATATACACGGGCTACCAGGTAATAACATGGCTATATACACGGGGCTACCAGGTAATAACATGGCTATATACACAGGGTACCAGGTAATAACATGGCTATATACACGGGCTACCAGGTAATAACATGGCTATATACACAGGGTACCAGGTAATAACATGGCTATATACACGGGCTACCAGGTAATAACATGGCTATATACACAGGGTACCAGGTAATAACATGGCTATATACACAGGGTACCAGGTAATAACATGGCTATATACCCAGGGTACCAGGTAATAACATGGCTATATACACGGGCTACCAGGTAATAACATGGCTATATACCCAGGGTACCAGGTAATAACATGGCTATATACACGGCTACCAGGTAATAACATGGCTATATAAAACAGGTACCAGGTAATAACATGGCTATATACACAGGGGACCAGGTAATAACATGGCTATATACACGGGCTACCAGGTAATTGAGGTAGATATAGGTTGGGGTAAAGTGACTAGGCAGCAGGATAGATAATAAACAGTAGCAGCAGTATACTGTAGGTAGGGGTAAAGTGACTAGGCAACAGGATAGATAATAGACAGTAGCAGTAGTATACTGTAGGTAGGGGTAAAGTGACTAGGCAACAGGATAGATAATAGACAGTAGCAGCAGTATACTGTAGGTAGGGGTAAAGTGACTAGGCAACAGGATAGATAATAGACAGTAGCAGCAGTATACTGTAGGTAGGGGTAAAGTGACTAGACAACAGGATAGATAATAAACAGTCACAGCAGCGTATGTGATGAGTCAAAAGAGAAGTGTAAAAGGGTCAGTGCAGATAGTCCGGGTAGCTATTGGTTAACTATTTAACTAACTATTTAGCAGTCTTATGGCTTGGGAGTAGAAGCTGTTCAGGGTCCTGTTGGTTCCACACTTGGTGCATCGGTACCGCTTACCGTGCAGTAGCAGAGAGAACAGTATAACTTGGGTGGCTGGAGTCTTTGACAATTCTCAGGGCCTTCCTCTGACACCGCCTGGTATAGAGAACTTGGATGGCAGGGAGCTCGGCCTCAGTGATGTACAACCAACTTTCTAGCTCCGCCCATAACTTCCGGACTTTATAACGTTCCCAGAAGGCATGGATTATTGAGTCATTGTTAGTTTTACACTTAAGACATGACTCTGCCGTTGTGCTGTAGAATTTGTGAATTTTGTCTCTATACATTCGTTTTCATTCTATACATTAGTTTATACTGGATTAAGCGTACATTTTAGTTAACTGTCATTTAGTTAGTTATACTCCAACTTGACCTCCATCTTGTGCCAACATCTTGACCTCCATCTTGACCTCCATCTTGACCTCCATCTTGACCTCCATCTTGACCTCCATCTTGACCTCCACCTTGACCTCCATCTTGACCTCCATCTTGACCTCCATCTTGTGCCTACATCAGTTCATTTTAAGTCCTGGTTCCAATAGTTAATAGTTAAAAGAGATTGTCCGTTTGATCGGTTCTGATTATATCTTACCTATCATATGACAATCCTTTTCCCACTCAAATAAAATCCCATTAAGGTTGCTCTGATGCCTTACTGTGATCTATATGTGGTTGTCCCACTGGCTATCCTAAGTTGAATACACCAATTTGTAAGTCGCTCTGGATAAAATATCGACATTTTGTGATATGTAACTTTTAAGTTGTATGTATTTATAAAATGATCTACATTGGTCAGTTCAAAATTACTTTTTAATTCTTGTCATATAAATACATGTATTTCCTGTTACCAAGTCATTTACGGTTTCTATGCGTTTAGTTTTCCATGTGGACCAAATTATCGGTGAATTCTGAAAAGCTATCCAAGGATTGTTCTATACGGTTGTGTTTTTTAGGGAGTGATATTGGTTCTTGTAGAATACGTTTAATTTTCTTCCATGTTGTTATAGTGTTCTTAACTACGAAGATGTTAATGTTCTTAGCTTCATCCTTTGAAAACAGACACTTAAAAAGATTCTGGGGGGTGAGTATGTTCATCTTCAATATGTCTCCATGGTTCCTCTGCATTATTGTAGCCATTTGCTACAGCCTGTCAACTATGCCTCTGCCTATCCCTGTTCTCTCCTCTCTGCACAGGCTACACAAACGCCCCACACCGCGTGGCTGCTGCCTCTCTAACCTGGTGGTCCCTGCACGCACCCCACACCTGGAGTTCCAGGTCTCAGGCAGCCTCTGGAACTGCCGTTCTGCTGCCAACAAAGCTGACTTCATCCCAGCCTATGCTAATCTCCAGTCCCTCGACTTCCTGGCGCTGACGGAAACATGGATTACCACTGAAAACACTGCTACTCCTACTGCTCTCTCCTCGTCTGACCATGTGTTCTCGCATACCCCGAGAGCATCTGGTCAGAGGGGTGGTGGCACAGGAATCCTCATCTCTCCCAAGTGGACATTCTCAATTTTTCCCCTAAACCCATCTGTCTATCTCCTTCATTTGAATTCCATGCTGTCAACAGTCACTAGCCCATTTAGCTTAATATCCTTGTCATCTATCGCCCTTCCAGGTTCCCTTGGAGAGTTCATCAATGAGCTTGACGCCTTGATAAGTTCCTTTCCTGAGGATGGCTCACCCCTCACAGTTTGGGGGATTTTCAACCTCCCTATGTCCACATTTGACTCATTTCTCTCTGCCTCCTTCTTTCCACTTCTCTCCCTCTTTTGACCTCACCCTCTCACCGTCCCCCCCTACTCACCAGGCAGGCAATACGCTTGACCTCATCTTTACTAGATGCTGCTCTTCTACTAATCTCACTGCAACTCCCCTCCCATGTCTCCGACCACTACTTTGTTTCCTTTCTCTCTCGCTCTCCCTCCCACACTACTCACTCTGCCCCTACACAGATGGTAATGCGCCGCCGCAACCTTCGCTCTCTCTCTCCCACTACTCTCATCCTCTTCCATCCATCCATCTCTTCCCTCTGCTCAATCCTTCTCCCTCCAATCTCCTGATTCTGCCTCCTCAACCCTCCTCTCCTCCCTTTCTGCATCCTTTGACTTCTCTGTGTCCCCTATCCTCCCGGCCGGCTCGGTCCCTCCCCTCCAGCTCCGTGGCTTGATGACTCATTGCGAGCTCACAGAACAGAGCTCCGGGCAGCGGAGCGGAAATGGAAGAAAACTAAACTCCCTGCCGACCTGGCATCTTTTCACTCCCTCCTCTCTACATTTTCTTCATCTGTTTCTGCTGCTAAGGCCACTTTCTACCACTCTAAATTCCAAGCATCTGCCTCTAACCCTAGGAAGCTCTTTGCCACATTTTCCTCCCTCCTGAATCCTCCCCCCCCCCCCCCCCCCCCCCGCCCCCCCCCTCCTCTCTCTCTGTGGATGACTTCGTCAACCACTTTGAAAAGAAGGTTGACGACATTCGATCCTCGTTTGTTAAGTCTAATGACACTGCTGGTCCTACTCACACTGCCCTACCCTATGCTTTGACTTCTTTCTCCCCTCTCTCTCCAGATAAAATCCTGCGACTTGTGACTGCAGGCCGCCCCCAACAACCTGCCCGCTTGACCCCATCCCCTCCTCTCTTCTCCAGACCATCTCCGGTGACCTTCTCCCCTACCTCACCTCGCTGATCAACTCATCCTTGACCGCTGGCCCATGTCCCTTCCGTCTTCAAGAGAGCGAGAGTTGCTCCCCTTCTCAAAAAAACCAACACTCGATCCCACTGATGTCAACAACTACAGACCAGTATCCCTTCTTTCTTTTCTTTCCAAAACTATTGAGCGTGCCGTCTTTAGCCAACTCTCTTGCTATCTCTCTCAGAATGACCTTCTTGATCCAAACCAGTCAGGTTTCAGGACTGGTCATTCAACTGAGACTGCTCTCTCTGTGTCACGGAGGCTCTCCGCACTGCTAAAGCTAACTCTCTCTCCTCTGATCTTGTCCTTCTAGACCTGTCTGCTGCCTTTGATACTGTGAACCATCAGATCCTCCTCTCCACCCTCTCCGAGCTGGGCATCTCCGGCGCGGCTCACTCCTGGATTGCGTCCCTACCTGACCGGTCGCTCCTACCAAGTGGCGTGGCGAGAAGCTGTCTCCGCACCACGTGCTCTCACCACTGGTGTCCCCCAGGGCTCAGTTCTAGGCCCTCTCCTTTTCTCCCTATACACCAAGTCACTTGGCTCTGTCATATCCTCACATGGCCTCTCCTATCATTGCTACGCTGACGATACACAACTAATCTTCTCCTTTCCCCCTTCTGATAACCAGGTGGCGAATCGCATCTCTGCATGTCTGGCAGACATATCAGTATGGATGACGGATCACCACCTCAAGCTGAACCCTGGCAAGACGGAGCTGCTCTTCCTCCGGGGAAGGACTGCCCGTTCCATGATCTCGCCATCACGGTTGACAACTCTGCTGTGTCCTCCTCCCAGAGTGCGAAGAGCCTAGGCGTGACCCTGGACAACACCCTGTCGTTCTCCGCCAACATCAAGGCGGTGACCCGCTCCTGCAGGTTCATGCTCTACAACATTCGGAGAGTACGACCCTGCCTTACACAGGAAGCGGCACAGGTCCTAATCCAGGCACTGTCATCTCCCGTCTGGACTACTGCAACTCGCTGTTGGCTGGCCTCCCTGCCTGTGCCATTAAACCCCTACAACTCATCCAGAATGCCGCAGCCCGTCTGGTGTTTCAACCTTCCCAAGTTCTCTCACGTCACCCCCCTCCTCCGCACACTCCACTGGCTTCCAGTTGAAGCTTGCATCCGCTACAAGACCATGGTGCTTGCCTATGGAGCAGTGAGGGGAACGGCACCTCTGTACCTTCGGGCTCTGATCAGTCCCTACACCCAAACGAGGGCATTGCGTTCATCCACCTCTGGCCTGCTAGTTCCCGCTCAGCCCAGTCAAAACTGTTCGCTGCTCTGGCACCCCAATGGTGGAACAAGCTCCCCTCACGACGCCAGGACAGCGGAGTCACCACCACCTTCCGGAGACATTTGAAACCCCACCTCTTTAAGGAATACCTGGGATAGGATAAAGTAATCCTTCTACCCCCCCCCCCCCCCCCCCCCCCAAAAAAAAAAAATTGTAAAGTGATTATCCCACTGGCTATAGGGTGAACGCACCAATTGGTGAGTCGCTCTGGATAAGAGCGTCTGCTAAATGACTAAAATGTAAATGTTCCTCTTTACTGCATTTAATGTCGCAAGTAAAAGTCGTGGGTAGCGAGTTGATACAATTCCAAGTCCGGAAGGTTAAAACCACCCTCACACTTAGGAAGATGTAAAACATCATTTTTTTCTTCTTCTATGAATTGTAGAAGGGTAAGATGTTTTGGGATGTTTCTATTTGTTCCCTTATCCCAGGCAAGCTCAATCAAGCACAGATAAAGTATTCGAAATGAGCTCAAATAGTATTTGGACCCAGGTCTGCAGGCTATGCCGGAGAGGGAGGTTTTATTTTGTAGTGACTTCTGAATTCCAGGGAAATTGGAGCTGGAAGAGAAGTTATTGAAGCATAACTTCCTCCAGTCAGCCAGCTGGCTCTTAAAGTTACAACGTTCAAGTGAAAACTAAATATGCAAATTAAATAAGGTCATTTTAATATGGGGATACATTTTTCCATTTGTCCGTTAAACTTGTTTTTGTCAGTTTCTTTTCAGCTTTGTAATGAAACAGAAAATGAGGTCAAGCTCCAACTGACATCTTTAGTTAACTTTGTTATTTTCCAAACTATATAGAAAAAATATGCAGAGATGTAAAACTATGTGTTTTTTCCTTCTAGTGGGTTTGTCACAAAACCTACTCCAATTTGTTTCTGATTGTCTCCTGCCCTCTGGTGTAGAGAAAGTGTATAACATGTTTTGTCCTCAGAAATCGCAGACCTTGGGCAACAGTATGTCAGAACATTGTTAATATGGGAGGCCTAGGGAGATTACTTGTTCATTGGTATGTATTATCATCATGCCCAGTAAGCTTCCAGTCAATAGAAACATTTGCTTTTAAGCACAACACATTTGTGAATGTGAGAAATATTTGCTTTGTAATAAAACCCAACACTTTGTAGTGTTTCATAATGCTGAAAGAGGATGCCAGTATCCTACAATGTTGATGTACAGTTCAACAAAATGTTTCTTCATTAAACAAAGAAGTATTCCAGAACTATTCCTTCCCATTTCCCTCAGGGACTGTCTGTCTGTCTGTCTGTCTGTCTGTCTGTCTGTCTGTCTGTCTGTCTGTCTGTCTGTACTGTCTGCCTGATTGTCTGCCTGCCTGCTGCCTGCCTGCCTGCCTGCCTGCTGCTGCCTGCATGTCTGCCTGCTCTGTCTGTCTGTCTGCCTGATTGTCTGTTCTGTCTGTCTGCCTGTCTGTCTACTGTCTGTCTGTCTGTTGCTGTCTGTCTGTCTGTCTGTCTGTCTGTCTGTCTGTCTGTGTCTGTCTGTCTGTCTGTCTGTCTGTCTGCCTGTCTGTCTGTCCTGCCTGTCTGTCTGCTGTCTGGTCTGTCTGTCTGCCTGCTTCTGTCTGTCTGTCGCGTCTGCTGTCTGTCTGTTCTTCTGTCTGTCTGTCTGTCTGTCTGTCTGCCTGACAGTCTGTAATGTCTGTCTGTCTGTCTGTCTGTCTGTCTGTCTGTCTGTCTGTCTGTCAATAACTTTTTAATCCCATACCTTAATTGTTCTTGCTGAATAAAAGCCCTGATTCAAATTACAATACATTTTAATCCAACATGTATTTCATTGGTGTCTCTTCGAATGGACATGAGTAGGTTGTACTGTTAGCTCGAGGGAGAGGGGGAAAGGGGGGGGAGTATGGGAGTGGGTGAGTGGTGGTGGTAGATGCTAGAGGGGGGGGGGGGGGGGGGGGGACGTCTGGGGGGGGGGTTACGGGGGTCGAGGAAATGGGGGGATGGGGGGAGTGTGTGGGTGTGTGGTGTGGTGTGGTGTGTGTGTGTGGGTGTGTGATGGTGGAGGTGATGTGAGTGGGATGGGGGGGTGTGGGGGGGGTGGTGAGGGTGTGGGGGGGTGGGTGGGGGTGAGGGTGGGTGGGTGAGGTGTGTGTGGGGTGGGTGGGGAGGGGGGGTGTGGGGTGGTGGGGTGAGGGGGTGGTGTGGGGAGGTGTGAGTGGTGTTGTGTGTGGAGGTGTGTGTGTGGGTGGTGTGTGGGGTGCGTGGTGATGTGTGTGTGGGGTGTGGTGGGTGGGATGGGGTGGTGTGATGTGTGGGTGATGGTGGTGTGGTGATGTGTGTGTGGGTGTGTGTGTGTGATGTGTGTGTGGGTGTGTGAGTGTGTGTGGGATGTGATGTATGTTGTGGGAATGTGTGTGTGTGTGTATGTTTTGTGGTGATGTGGTGCGTGAGTGGTGTGGATTTGTGTGTGATGTATGGGGTGTGTGGATGTAGTGGATGTGTTGGTGTTGAGTGGGTTCGTGGTGTCGGTGTTGGTGTTGTTGGTGATGTGGTTGCATGGTGTGTTGTGTGTTGTGGGGGATGTGTGTGTGTGTGAGTGGATGTGTGTGGCTATGCTAGTGTTGTTTGAGGGTAGTGATGTTATGAGTTGGATGTCTAGTGTTGTGATTGGGTTGTGGGGGAATAATTATTCATGCTTACACACACTGACAGAGAGACGTTAAGGACATGACAGTTGATGTGCTGGAATGATTTCACACAGAGAGAAGTTAAGGAGATGACAGTTGATCTGGTGGAATGATTTCACACAGAGAGACGTTAAGGACATGACAGTTGATCTGGTGGAATGATTTCACACAGAGAGACGTTAAGGACATGACAGTTGATCTGGTGGAATGGTATCTGTGTACAATAAACTATAATAAAGTATGTTGTATATAATCTGTATTGATACGTGTGGTACAACAGTAAGTCATTGTGCATTATCCCTAAACATGAATCATTGGTATACTAGTCAGGACCCAGGTGGGATTATGAATCATTGGTATACTAGTCTGGACCCAGGTGGGATTATGAATCATTGGTATACTAGTCAGGACCCAGGTGGGATTATGAATCATTGGTATACTAGTCAGGACCCAGGTGGGATTATGAATCATTGGTATACTAGTCTGGACCCAGGTGGGATTATGAATCATTGGTAGACTAGTCAGGACCCAGGTGGGATTATGAATCATTGGTATACTAGTCAGGACCCAGGTGGGATTATGAATCATTGGTATACTAGTCAGGACCCAGGTGGGATTATGAATCATTGGTATACTAGTCAGGACCCAGGTGGGATTATGAATCATTGGTAGACTAGTCAGGACCCAGGTGGGATTATGAATCATTGGTATACTAGTCAGGACCCAGGTGGGATTATGAATCATTGGTATACTAGTCAGGACCCAGGTGGGATTATGAATCATTGGTATACTAGTCAGGACCCAGGTGGGATTATGAATCATTGGTATACTAGTCAGGACCCAGGTGGGATTATGAATCATTGGTATACTAGTCAGGACCCAGGTGGGATTATGAATCATTGGTATACTAGTCAGGACCCAGGTGGGATTATGAATCATTGGTATACTAGTCAGGACCCAGGTGGGATTATGAATCATTGGTATACTAGTCAGGACCCAGGTGGGATTATGAATCATTGGTATACTAGTCAGGACCCAGGTGGGATTATGAATCATTGGTATACTAGTCAGGACCCAGGTGGGATTATGAATCATTGGTATACTAGTCAGGACCCAGGTGGGATTATGAATCATTGGTATACTAGTCAGGACCCAGGTGGGATTATGAATCATTGGTATACTAGTCAGGACCCAGGTGGGATTATGAATCATTGGTATACTAGTCAGGACCCAGGTAGGATGATGAATCATTTGTATACTAGTCAGGACCCAGGTGGGATTATGAATCATTGGTATACTAGTCAGGACCCAGGTGGGATTATGAATCATTGGTATACTAGTCAGGACCCAGGTGGGATTATGAATCATTGGTATACTAGTCAGGACCCAGGTAGGATTATGAATCATTGGTATACTAGTCAGGACCCAGGTGGGATTATGAATCATTGGTATACTAGTCAGGACCCAGGTGGGATTATGAATCATTGGTATACTAGTCAGGACCCAGGTGGGATTATGAATCATTGGTATACTAGTCAGGACCCAGGTGGGATTATGAATCATTGGTAGACTAGTCAGGACCCAGGTGGGATTATGAATCATTGGTATACTAGTCAGGACTCAGGTGGGATTATGAATCATTGGTAGACTAGTCAGGACCCAGGTGGGATTATGAATCATTGGTATACTAGTCAGGACCCAGGTGGGATTATGAATCATTGGTATACTAGTCAGGACCCAGGTGGGATTATGAATCATTGGTACACGAGTCAGGACCCAGGTGGGATTATGAATCATTGGTATACTAGTCAGGACCCAGGTGGGATTATGAATCATTGGTATACTAGTCAGGACCCAGGTGGGATTATGAATCATTGGTAGACTAGTCAGGACCCAGGTGGGATTATGAATCATTGGTATACTAGTCAGGACCCAGGTGGGATTATGAATCATTGGTATACTAGTCAGGACCCAGGTGGGATTATGAATCATTGGTATCCTAGTCAGGACCCAGGTGGGATTATGAATCATTGGTACACTAGTCAGGACCCAGGTAGGATTATGAATCATTGGTATACTAGTCAGGACCCAGGTGGGATTATGAATCATTGGTATACTAGTCAGGACCCAGGTGGGATTATGAATCATTGGTACACTAGTCAGGACCCAGGTGGGATTATGAATCATTGGTATACTAGTCAGGACCCAGGTGGGATTATGAATCATTGGTATACTAGTCAGGACTCAGGTGGGATTATGAATCATTGGTATACTAGTCAGGACCCGGGGTGGGATTATGAATCATTGGTATACTAGTCAGGACTCAGGTGGGATTAGGAATCATTGGTATACTAGTCAGGACCCAGGTGGGATTATGAATCATTGGTACACTAGTCAGGACCCAGGTGGGATTATGAATCATTGGTATACTAGTCAGGACCCAGGTGGGATTATGAATCATTGGTATACTAGTCAGGACCCAGGTGGGATTATGAATCATTGGTATACTAGTCAGGACCCAGGTGGGATTATGAATCATTGGTATACTAGTCAGGACCCAGGTGGGATTATGAATCATTGGTATACTAGTCAGGACCCAGGTGGGATTATGAATCATTGGTATACTAGTCAGGACCCAGGTAGGATTATGAATCATTGGTATACTAGTCAGGACCCAGGTGGGATTATGAATCATTGGTACACTAGTCAGGACCCAGGTGGGATTATGAATCATTGGTATACTAGTCAGGACCCAGGTGGGATTATGAATCATTGGTATACTAGTCAGGACCCAGGTGGGATTATGAATCATTGGTATCCTAGTCAGGACCCAGGTGGGATTATGAATCATTGGTATACTAGTCAGGACCCAGGTGGGATTATGAATCATTGGTATACTAGTCAGGACCCAGGTGGGATTATGAATCATTGGTATACTAGTCAGGACCCAGGTGGGATTATGAATCATTGGTATACTAGTCAGGACCCAGGTGGGATTATGAATCATTGGTATACTAGTCAGGACCCAGGTGGGATTATGAATCATTGGTATCCTAGTCAGGACCCAGGTGGGATTATGAATCATTGGTACACTAGTCAGGACCCAGGTAGGATTATGAATCATTGGTATCCTAGTCAGGACCCAGGTGGGATTATGAATCATTGGTATACTAGTCAGGACCCAGGTGGGATTATGAATCATTGGTATCCTAGTCAGGACCCAGGTGGGATTATGAATCATTGGTATACTAGTCAGGACCCAGGTGGGATTATGAATCATTGGTACACTAGTCAGGACCCAGGTGGGATTATGAATCATTGGTATACTAGTCAGGACCCAGGTGGGATTATGAATCATTGGTATACTAGTCAGGACTCAGGTGGGATTATGAATCATTGGTATACTAGTCAGGACCCGGGGTGGGATTATGAATAATTGGTATACTAGTCAGGACTCAGGTGGGATTAGGAATCCTTGGTATACTAGTCAGGACCCAGGTGGGATTATGAATCATTGGTACACTAGTCAGGACCCAGGTGGGATTATGAATCATTGGTACACTAGTCAGGACCCAGGTGGGATTATGAATCATTGGTATACTAGTCAGGACCCAGGTGGGATTATGAATCATTGGTATACTAGTCAGGACCCAGGTGGGATTATGAATCATTGGTATACTAGTCAGGACCCAGGTGGGATTATGAATCATTGGTATACTAGTCAGGACCCAGGTGGGATTATGAATCATTTGGTATACTAGTCAGGACCCAGGTGGGATTATGAATCATTGGTACACTAGTCAGGACCCATGTGGGATTATGAATCATTGGTATACTAGTCAGGACCCAGGTGGGATTATGAATCATTGGTATACTAGTCAGGACCCAGCTGGGATTATGAATCATTGGTGTACTAGTCAGGACCCAGGTGGGATTATGAATCATTGGTATACTAGTCAGGACCCAGGTGGGATTATGAATCATTGGTAGACTAGTCAGGACCCAGGTGGGATTATGAATCATTGGTATACTAGTCAGGACCCAGGTGGGATTATGAATCATTGGTATACTAGTCAGGACCCAGCTGGGATTATGAATCATTGGTGTACTAGTCAGGACCCAGGTGGGATTATGAATCATTGGTATACTAGTCAGGACCCAGGTGGGATTATGAATCATTGGTATACTAGTCAGGACCCAGGTGGGATTATGAATCATTGGTATACTAGTCAGGACCCAGGTGGGATTATGAATCATTGGTATACTAGTCAGGACCCAGCTGGGATAGTGAATCCTCTGGGATTGCTGCTTCTGTTCCTTCATTCCTAATTTATTGTATCACATCACATCATATACTACCTTTGAAAAGATTAAACCAGATTATGTTTTGCATTTAGTTGTCTGTTTAATGTACATATGATCACAAAAAGTTACAAGAATCACCTTTCGTAAAAAATAAAATAAAAAAATAATCGGAGGAAAACATTGTTGTGCTATTATTTCTTAATATCTTTGATTAATCTGATCTCCGCATTAATATGACTTTAAAAAAAAATATTTACATAAGAACAGATGTCGATTTCTCAACATTCGTCAAAATAAATGGTCTTGGTGTGGAGAGATGATGCAACAAGAGAAGGGTGATCATTCATGTTTCGGTTAAACTGACATATGGAATTGTTTTAAGATGGTCATACTATGGATAATTTAAATACGATTTGATAAAATATTGATTTTGTCCTTTACTACTAAAGCCCATAGAAACGCATTGAACAACACATTCATAAATGGCAAAAAAGACAGTCAAAAAATGAATCATAAGAAACAAGGTTTTTGAGGTGTCTGTCCTAAATCTAGGATATCTTTTTTTAAATCAGGAAATATTTAGATTTGTGTTTTTTTTAAACATATATTTAACCCTTTTTTTGGGTAGGCCAAATTTACCTTCATACTTCCATTCGTTTTTTTAAAACCGGTACCGGTACTGGTTACCTTCAGACAAGGCGGTAGAGCAAAACGGAGAACACCATTGTGTTCGTGAGAATCTCCCCTTTCCATAGAGTGGTCATAACAGTAGGTCAAAACGTTCGGACGCTACAGACGTTTATGTAAGAAGAACGATTTTCGGGATGTATCATGGTCTGACAAACACCGCTCTGCCACCTTTCACCTCAGATGCGGAAGTGCAGCACTGGCAGATGCAGTGAATTGAGACGCACCCCCAATACAAAACAACCAGATATCTCTAGTTTGAACTGGGGATTTTGATGGGGATTTTTTTTGTTTGCTATGTAACTTAGATTGACGCACCGGTGCATCATTCGACTCTAGGGGGTTAAACGAGGAAACACTGAGGATGGGGCCCAAATGTCAACCTATTCCCTACATAGTGAACTACAAGAGCTCTATGGGCCCTGGTCAAAAGCAGTGCACTAGTTAGGGAACAGAGTTCCATTTGGGTTCACCGAAGGTTTACAAAAGGGTTCTTCGGCTGTCCATGTGGGAGAACCCTTTTTGGTTTTTCGGTTCTAGGTAGAACCATCTACTTGGAACCTACAGGGAGATCCGAAAACGGGTTCTCCTACTACAGGGACAGCCAAAGAATCTTGAATGGTTCTAGGTAGCCACCATGTTTTCTAAGAAGAGTGAATTATAATGTAGCCTGGGTGAATGATAATGTAGACTGGGTGAATGATAATTATAATGTAGCCTGGGTGAATGATAATGTAGCCTGGGTGAATGATAATGTAGCCTGGGTGAATGATAATGTAGCCTGGGTGTAATTAATTATAATGTAGCCTGGGTGAATGATAATGTAGCCTGGGTGTAATTAATTATAATGTAGCCTGGGTGAATGATAATGTAGCCTGGGTGAATGATAATGTAGACTGGGTGAATGATAATGTAGCCTGGGTGAAATTAATTATAATGTAGCCTGGGTGAATTGTAATGTAGCCTGTGTGAATTATAATGTAGCCTGGGTGAATGATAATGTAGCCTGGGTGAATTATAATGTAGCCTGGGTGAATTGTAATGTAGCCTGGGTGAATGATAATGTAGCCTGGGCGAATGATAATGTAGCCTGGGTGAATGATAATGTAGACTGGGTGAATGATAATGTAGCCTGGGTGAATGATAATGTAGACTGGGTGAATGATAATGTAGACTGGGTGAATGATAATGTAGCCTGGGTGAATGATAATGTAGCCTGGGTTAATTATAATGTAGCCTGGGTGAATTGTAATGTAGCCTGGGTGAATGATAATGTAGCCTGGGTTAATTATAATGTAGCCTGGAAGAATTATAATGTAGCCTGGGTGAATGATAATGTAGCCTGGGCGAATGATAATGTAGCCTTGGTGCCAGTCCTTTCTGCTCTCTTGCCAACGCCTTATGGAACTGACATGTCAAACGTGATTGGAGTTGGCAAGACAACCTGGACTCAGGGGTAGACGTAAAATAGTAAACGGACCAGTCCAATCAGTACGATATGTTAGGTTTCGTATGGTATGTATTAATTTGTGGATGTCCATCATCCATTTCGTAAGATATGTTACTGATTACAATTTGTATTATATGTTATGAATGGCAATTTGTACAATATATTACGAATTTCAATTCGTACAATATGTTTCGATTTTGAAAAAACGTATGATATGTTACAAATTCCGATTTGTTGTGGCTAACGTTAGCTAGGTGGCTAATGCTAACGTTAGGGGTTAAGGTTTACGGAAACAGGTTAGGGTTAAGGTCAGGGTTAGGAGTTAGGTTAAAGGGTTAAGGTTAGGGTTAGGGGAAGAGTTAACTAACATGCTAAGTAGTTGCAAAGCAGCTAAAAAGTAATAAGCAGTAACAAAGTTCCTAATGAGCTAAAATGCTAAAGTTGTCCGTGATGAGATCCGAACACGCAAACCTTCGGGTTGCTAGACGTTCGCGTTAATGAGGCTAACCTTCTGTCTAATGTAACCATACCAAACGTAACATATCATACTCATTTGAGCGTCCTGGATCTACATTTACTGTGTTACGTCTAGTCTATGAGACCAGGTTGGGCAAGAGAGCATCAACAGACTGGCACCAATGTTCCCTATAGGCTGCGGGCGTGCTCGCCCCCCCCGCACAGTAGCCTGAGAATGCTGCACAGCTCCCTGGGACTGCCGTGCAGAAATATCAGCCCACGGAGAGAAGCATGAGATTGAGCTTCACTCAACTTTCTAGAGCAGTGGTCACCAACCGGTCGATCGTGATCCACTGGTCGATCTCCAAGGTATTCCTAGTCGATCGCAAAGCCTTTCTGTAAAAAAAACGATAAAGTCTTGTGTTCCTATTTTCTTGTATTCCTCTGGGGCTGTTGGCGGTAGGTGAACCCGATTCAGCTGCCCTGGGCGCCGGGTAGGAGAACTGTTGCCATTTTGAACCATTTCATGTGTCTGAAGGTACAAACTCTGCCTTCCCGGCGGGCCCAGAGAGCAAATCAAGTGCACTATGGGCCTACCGCTGGCCAGTCGGATGGCTCAGATGACCGTGTCTGCAGTAACGTAGCAGGCGTAAAAGAAAGCTACAGCAAAGTTGATACTGTGAGATTTCAAAACGTTTAAAACCGTGACTAGAGAGAGAGACTGTCAACGAATACAGCAAAGAGCTGCTGTTTTTTATGAGTGAGTTCATGTTTGAAGTTCTTACGCAGCGCTGTCAACACTTTGTATTCAACACTTTTATAAGCCATAAAACCCGCGTTCTTCCTATTTCCACTCAGCGCTACAACAACAAGCACTGCAGCAGTAATGAATGAGAAGGAAAGTGGATCTATAGGCTTGCGTTGTTGTTATTATTAAAGGCTTGGGTCTTTTTTTAAATCAAGGAATATTTCACTTTCTCTGTTCATAGGAGTAACAACCTGAATTTGTGCATGAGGCATAATTAATGTGGCGCGACTCGAGTGACGTTCAGAGGCGGACCGTCAGTCTGCTGTTCTCTCCCTCCGCTGAGACGGACCATCGGATGCAGGCTCCATCAGCCCAGGCACCATCAGCCCAGGCACCATCAGCCCAGGCTCCATCAGCCCAGGCACCATCAGCCCAGGCACCATCAGCCCAGGCACCATCAGCCCAGGCACCATCAGCCCAGGCACCATCAGCCCAGGCACCATCAGCCCAGTTAAATAAAAATGAAAAGTAAATTATTGAAATGTATGCTCACTCAGCTGTGCTTCACAAGTAATACAACAACGGATCTATTACCAGTGTGATCTTATAGCCTACCTCAAATGTTGAAATATAATTTTAAGAAATGGCCCGAACAACAATGCATTGGCAGGGCAATTCAAGCAAAGCCAATACGCAGTGATAATGTATTGGACCTATAAGCCTACTGCACAAACCTCATTACTACAGAACTGTTTTTAATTGGTTAATGTTGCATAGGCTTCCGTTTTTTTAAGTCGTGTAAAAAAAATAATCTGAGTGGTAGATCTCTGCTTGCATTTTGACTCAAAGTGATATTGACTCAGGAATGGTTGGTGACCACTGTTCTAGAGTTTCCCCTGTTAACACTACCAACGTTTCCCTTTACTGTGGCAATTGTGATCGAATCAACGCAATATTATCCACTTTCAAAGCAACATACCGAAACAAAACAAACTATGCAAGAGATTTTGTTGTAGGCAGAACGCATCCGAGTAGGATTCTATTGCGCACTACTCAGCCCCTACTCAGCCCCTACTCTACACAGACCGGCACTACTCAGCCCCTACTCTACACAGACCGGCACTACTCAGCCCCTACTCTACACAGACCGGCACTACTCAGCCCCTACTCTACACAGACCGGCACTACTCAGCCCCTACTCTACACAAGACCGGCACTACTCAGCCCCTACTCTACACAGACCGGCACTACTCAGCCCCTACTCTACACAGACCGGCACTACTCAGCCCCTACTCTACCAGACCGGCACTACTCAGCCCCTACTCTACACAGACCGGCACTACTCAGCCCCTACTCTACACAGACCGGCACTACTCAGCCCCTACTCTACACAGACCGGCACTATCAGCCCCTACTCTACACAGACCGGCACTACTCAGCCCCTACTCTACACAGACCGGCACTACTCAGCCCCTACTCTACACAGACCGGCACTACTCAGCCCCTACTCTACACAGACCGGCACTACTCAGCCCCTACTCTACACAGACCGGCACTATCAGCCCCTACTCTACACAGACCGGCACTACTCGCCCCCTACTCTACACAGACCGGCACTACTCAGCCCCTACTACACAGACCGGCACTACTCAGCCCCTACTCTACACAGACCGGCACTACTCAGCCCTACTCTACACAGACCGGCACTACTCAGCCCCTACTCTACACAGACCGGCACTACTCAGCCCCTACTCTACACAGACCGGCACTACTCAGCCCCTACTCTACACAGACCGGCACTACTCAGCCCCTACTCTACACAGACCGGCACTACTCAGCCCCTACTCTACACAGACCGGCACTACTCAGCCCCTACTCTACACAGACCGGCACGATCAGCCCCTATCTAACCAGACCGCAACTACTCACCCCTACTCACACAGACCGGCAACTACTCAGCCCCTACTCTACACAGACCGGCACTACTCAGCCCCCTACTCTACACAGACCGGCCACTACTCAGCCCCTACTCTACACAGGACCGGCACTACTCAGCCCCTACTCTACACAGACCGGCACTACTCAGGCCCCTACTCTACACAGACCGGCACTACTCAGCCCCTACTCTAACACAGACCGGCACTAACTCAGCCCCCTACTCTACACAGACCGGCACTACTCAGCCCCTACTCTACACAGACCGGCACTACTCAGCCCCTACTCTACACAGACCGGCACTACTCAGCCCCTACTCTACACAGACCGGCACTACTCAGCCCCTACTCTACAACAGACCGGCACTACTCAGCCCCTACTCTACACAGACCGGCACACCCAGCCCCTACTTACACAGGACCGGCACTACTCAGCCCCCATACTCTACACAGACCGGCACCTACTCAGCCCCCTACTCTACACAGGAACGGCACTACTCAGCCCCTACTCTACACAGACCGGCACTACTCAGCCCCTACTCTACCAACCGGCACTACTCAGAACCTACTCGACACAACGGCACTCTACCCAACAGACCGGCACTACTCAGCCCCTACTCTACACAGACCGGCACTACTCAGCCCCTACTCCTACAACAGACCGGCACTTACTCAGCCCCTACTCTACACAGACGGCAATACTCAGCCCCTACTCTACACAGACCGGGACTACTAAGCCCCTACTCTACACAGCCGGCACCTCCTCACCCCTACTCACACAGACCGGCACTACTCCGCCCCTACTCTACACAGGACCGGCACTACTCAGCCCCTACTCATACACAGACCGGCACTACTCAGCCCCTACTCTACACAGACAGGCACTACTCAGCCCTACTTACACAGACCGGCACTACTCAGCCCCTACTCTACACAGACCGGCACTACTACAGCCCCTACTCTACACAGACCGGCACTACTCAGCCCCTACTCTACACAGACCGGCACTACTCAGCCCCTATCTACACAGACCGGCACTACTCAGCCCCTACTCTACACAGACCGGCGCACTACTCAGCCCCTACTCTACACAGACAGGCACTACTCAGCCCCTACTCTACACAGACAGGCACTACTCAGCCCCTACTCTACACAGACCGGCACTACTCAGCCCCTACTCTACACAGACCGGCACTACTCAGCCCCTACTCTACACAGACCGGCACTACTCAGCCCCTACTCTACACAGACCGGCACTACTCAGCCCCTACTCTACACAGACCGGCACTACTCAGCCCCTACTCTACACAGACCGGCACTACTCAGCCCTACTCTACACAGACCGGCACTACTCAGCCCCTACTCTACACAGACCGGCACTACTCAGCCCCTACTCTACACAGACCGGCACTACTCAGCCCCTACTCTACACAGACCGGCACTACTCAGCCCCTACTCTACACAGACCGGCACTACTCAGCCCCTACTCTACACAAAACCGGCACTACTCAGCCCCTACTCTACACAGACCGGCACTACTCAGCCCCTACTTACACAGACCGGCACTACTCAGCCCCTACTCTACACAGACCGGCACTACTCAGCCCCTACTCTACACAGACCGGCACTACTCAGCCCTACTCTACACAGACCGGCACTTACTCAGCCCCTACTCTACACAGACGGCACTACTCGCCCCTACTCTACACAGACCGGCACTACTCAGCCCCTACTCTACACAGACCGGCACTACTCAGCCCCTACTCTACACAGACCGGCACTACTCAGCCCCTACTCTACACAGACCGGCACTACTCAGCCCCTACTCTACACAGACGGCACTACTCAGCCCCTACTCTACACAGACCGGCACTACTCAGCCACTACTCCGCCCCTACTCTACACAGCCCGGGTCACTACTCAGCCCCTACTCTACACAGGACCGGGGCATCTACTCAAAGCCCCTACTCATACACAGACCGGGCAACTACTCAGCCCCTACTCTACACGTACCGGCACTACTCAGCCCCTACTCTACACAGACCGGGTACTACTCAGCCCCTACTCTACACACAGACCGGGCACGACTCAGCCCCTACTCTCACAGACCGGCAAATACTCAGCCCCTACTCTACCACAGACCGGCACTACTCCAGCCCTACTCTACCACAGACCGGCACTACTCAGCCCCCTACTCACACAGACACGGCACTACTGCAGCCCCTACTCTACACAGACAGGCACTACTCAGCCCTACTCTACCAAAGGACCGGCACTAACTCAGCCCCTACCTCTTACACAGACCGCAACTACTCAGCCCCTACCTACACAGACCAGGCACTACTCAGGCCCCTACTCTACACAGACCAGGCACTACTCCTCAGCCCCTACTCTACACAGACCGGCCCTACTCAGCACCCTACTCTACACAGACCGGGTCCTACTCCAGCCCCATAACTCTAAACACGGACCCGGCACTACTCAGCCCCATACTCTAACACAAGAACCGGCACTACTCAGCCCCTACTCTACACAGACCGGCACTACTCAGCCCCTACTCTACACAGACCGGCACTACTCAGCCCCTACTCTACACAGACCGGGCACTACTCAGCCCCTACTCTACACAGACCGGCACTACTCAGCCCCTACTCTACACAGACCGGCACTACTCAGCCCCTACTCTACACAGACCAGACTACTCAGCCCCTACTCTACACCAGACCGGCACTACTCAGCCCCCTACTCTACACAGACCGGCACTACTCAGCCCCTACTCTACACAGACCGGCACTACTCCGCCCCTACTCTACACAGACCGGCACTACTCAGCCCCTACTCTACACAGACCGGCACTACTCAGCCCCTAATCTACACAGGACCGGCACTACTCAGCCCCTACTCTACACAGACCGGCACTACTCAGCCCCTACTCTACACAGACCGGCACTACTCAGCCCCTACTCTACACAGACCGGCACTACTCAGCCCCTACTCTACACAGACCGGCACTACTCAGCCCCTACTCTACACAGACGGCACTACTCAGCCCCTACTCTACACAGACCGGCACTACTCAGCCCCTACTCTACACAGACCGGCACTACTCAGCCCCTACTCTACACAGACCGGCACTACTCCAGCCCTACTCTACACAGACCGGCACTACTCAGCCCCTACTCTACACAGACCGGCACTACTCAGCCCCTACTCTACACAGACAGGCTACTCAGCCCCTACTCTACACAGACCGCACTACTCAGCCCCTACTCTACACAGACCGGCACTACTCAGCCCCTACTCTACACAGACCGGCACTACTCAGCCCCTACTCTACACAGACCGGCACTACTCAGCCCCTACTCTACACAGACCGGCACTACTCAGCCCCTACTCTACACAGACCGGCACTACTCAGCCCCTACTCTACACAGACCGGCACTACTCAGCCCCTACTCTACACAGACCGGCACTACTCAGCCCCTACTCTACACAGACCGGCACTACTCAGCCCCTACTCTACACAGACCGGCACTACTCAGCCCCTACTCTACACAGACCGGCACTACTCAGCCCCTACTCTACACAGACCGGCACTACTCAGCCCCTACTCTACACAGACCGGCATACTCACCCTACTACAGACCGGCACTACTCAGCCCCTACTCTACACAGACCGGCACTACTCAGCCCCTACTCTAAACAGACCGGTGCAGTATAACCAATCAGAGCTGCAGTAGGCCTATATGCAAATAGACCATTGCCATATATGGATCTGTGCCATTTACGTTGAACTGGACTGTGTTTACAGCATGAGCGGTTGTGAGTAGATGCGCTTGTTTTGAGATCAAAGTGAGAGCTGCATGTAGCCATGTGTGCACATTTTGTTCATATCCTTTTCTAGTTAGTGAGTTATTAGCCCAGTTATAGATCAATTGTAGTCAGCAATAGGGGAGTGATTGCTTCCAAAAAGAGCACAAAACATGTACATCTTTGAAAAGCGAGTCAGGTAAAGAGCTTTTTTTGTTGTCTTAAAGGGGCAGTGTTGTATTTTGAGACAGGCTTGGATAAGCTAAGTAGCCAATAGGCAGAGGGTAGCATGATTTGTCTGATTCTCTTTAATAATGGTATGGGAATAATAATGCAGTTAGATTTTTGACAACGTTCAGGTTTGCGCTCAGCAGACCTGAAATTGGCTGCCAGGTTAATAATAATTTACATGAGTTCTGAATGGGTTTCCCCATTAAAACAAGTCTTTACATGAGTTCTGAATGGCTTTCCCCATTAAAACAAGTCTTTACATGAGTTCTGAATGGTTTCCCCATTAAAACAAGTCTTTACATGAGTTCTGAATGGGTTTCCCCATTAAAACAAGTCTTTACATGAGTTCTGAATGGGTTTCCCCATTAAAACAAAGTCTTTACATGAGTTCTGAATGGTTGTCCCATCTGAAGGTGTCGTTGCGGAGCACCTTGGCCAGTTTCTCGTTGAACGGAGTGTAGAAGTCCCTCAGTATCTCCTTGGTTACGGGGAGCATGGGCCCCAGGCTCTTATCGGCTGGCCTCCGCGTGTTGGAGGCGGGACTTTTAGTGATCTCTGCTTCCTTCTGCTCTGTCAACGGTCCTTTAATACACACATTCACATACTGTAAGCCACATACCAATCAATCAGTCAATCAGTTAGTCAATCAATCAACCAAATCAGTCAATCAACCAATCAGTCAATCAATACATTAATCAACCAATCAGTAAGTCAATCAATCAATTAATCAATCAGTCAAACGATCAATAAATCAAAAAGTGCTTTACAGTAACATTTACAGTAACATTTACAGTATCCTTTACAGTAACCTCTGTTACACCCTGATACCTGGGTGATGGTGAGACTAGTTGGAGTGTTGGTGAGTTATAGGGCTGTGGGGCTGTGCTGCCACCATCTGCTTATAGTAGGAATAGCATGGGGAAGTGTCCATATATTGATGTAGATCTTAGGTGATTGCACTCATAAGTAAACTTCAAAGAGCTTGCTAAGGATTAAAGCTCTGTGTTCAGCAGCTTCAATAGAGACTGATTGACTTGAAAGAAAGAAATGTTAAGGGCAAGAGTTGAGTACTTTCATACCCAAGTTGAGGAAGTCAAAGACTTTGTGCATTGTGTATTTCCTGTTGGAAGCGTGATCTTCAAGCCGTAGGACCAGAATCTGCTCTCTACTGTAGACTGTCAACCAGTCTAGTATGTAGACTATGTACAGGCCCACCTGCAACCTGACCTAGGAACAGAAAATAGACAGCTTAGTATAGAATATGTAGAGGCCAACCTGCACAGAGACACAATAACAAAGGCAACACATGCATTGATAAAAGTCTTAGGAAGCTATCAGGAGAGAAAGAGAGAGAGAGAGAGAGAGAGAGAGAGAGAGAGAGAGAGAGAGAGAGAGAGAGAGAGAGAGAGAGAGAGAGAGAGAGAGATAGATAGAGAAGTAGATGAGATAGAGAGAGACAGAGAGATACAACGAGAAAGCAGGAGAGTACAGAAAGAGAGAGACAGAAAGAGAGATACAGAAAGAGAGAGAGAGGGAAAAGAGGGGGAATTCCACCCAGATCTATTTTTTCTCTTCCAAACAGTTGGCTGAGTCAACCAAGGAACTGCGGGACGGCTTTGATATGGGCTGATGTTGTGGGCTGTGATTGGCTATGGGCCTTGAGGTAGAACTGGGCCAGAATGACTCAGAACCGCAACTGTTAGTCAGCTACACCAGACAGTTCAATAGAACCACCACTGTTAGTCAGCTACACCAAAACACAGTTCAATAGAACCACCACTGTTAGTCAGCTACACCCCAACACAGTTCAATAGAACCACCACTGTAGTCAGCTACACCCAAACACAGTTCAATAGAACCACCACTGTAGTCAGTAAACCACAAACACAGTTCAATAGAACCAAACCCCTGTTAGTCAGTTAAACCACAAACACAGTTCAATAGAACCACCACTGTTAGTCAGCTACACCACAAACACAGTTCAATAGAACCACCACTGTTAGTCAGCTACACCACCCAAACACAGTTCAATAGAACCACCACTGTTAGTCAGCTACAACCACAAACACAGTTCAATAGAACCACCACTGTTAGTCAGCTACACCCCAAACACAGTTCAATAGAACCACCACTGTTAGTCAGCTACACCACAAACACAGTTCAATAGAACCACCACTGTTAGTCAGCTACACCCCAAACACAGTTCAATAGAACCTCCACTGTTAGTCAGCTAAACCACAAACACAGTTCAATAGAACCACCACTGTTAGTCAGTTAAACCACAAACACAGTTCAATAGAACCACCACTGTTAGTCAGTTTAAACCACAAACACGTTCAATAGAACCCACACCCTGTTAGTCAGTTAAACCACAAACACAGTTCAATAGAACCACCACTGTTAGTCAGCTACACCCCAAACACAGTTCAATAGAACCACCACTGTTAGTCAGCTACACCCCAAACACAGTTCAATAGAACCACCACTGTTAGTCAGCTACACCACAAACACAGTTCAGAGCGTTATGGTTAGTCTGTGAAAGCATAGAAACCAACCCAATGGGGAGAGGAGAAGGCCTACTCACTGGCATGGCGTTGTTGAGCGTAGTGTTGTATACACAGGAGCGCATGGTGTACTCCGTAAGACACCCTTCAAACAGCTGCAGAGACTCGGACACCTTCTCCTGGAAATCCTCCGCGGACTTATTAGTGATCCCAAAGAAGAGATAGTCAGAGTATAACCTGAGACAACAAACAACAATCAACAACAACATCAACAATACCAACATCAACAAACTACAACAACCAAGGCTGGGATTCAATCTGATCGTTGGTTGTTGACAGTGCATTTTTAAAGGCGATATTTAAAGGCATGGTAAATGCTGCATATGTCGGCTCAATTGGAAATTGCCTTTAAAAGCCAGCGCCGCATTGTCGACAATCCACGGTTGGATTGAATCCCGACCCAAGTCATAAGCATTTTACCATCATCTCACAACTCTTGGTACTACGTGTGACCAACCTCTCCAAAGTACTGTAGCTTCAATGATTAAACTCTCTGATTGCCATTCTCTCAAAAGGAATTTAGGCAAATATGCAAAAACCCAAACAAACATTGCTTGCGATCCATTTAGTCTGCCCCGCCATTGAAAGCTCATGAGGTGCTTGGGTTTGTAAACACATTTAGTTAATCTAATTGAGCATGGCGATTCGCACGCACACCCACACAAACACTCTCTCCCCTTGGCTTGGCTGCTGTGATTTGACAGACAAAACCAAATTAAAGTGAGCAGGTTGAGACTTCCAGACATCCACTGAAGTAAAACTGTGTTCAGTTAGAGCAGAGACTAACTCATCTTAATTTATAGAGAACGCTCCCAGGCTGTCAGCTATTAGCTGTCATGGCAACAAATTCCTCCTCATAACAAACAACACATCTCAATCTGAAATAAATCTGGAATGTAGTTTGCTTAATGTGTGTGTGTGTGTGTGTGTGTGTGTGTGTGTGTGGTGTGTGTGTGTGTGTGTGTGTGTGTGTGTGTGTGTGTGTGTGTGTGTGTGTGTGTGTGTGTGTGTGTGGTGGGGTAATGTGTGCAGTGTGTTGGGCATCAACAGAGATGAAGAAAGACCAAAGCTAACTGATTTGGCCCCGGAGGGATAGATGGAGAGAGAGATGGAGGGAGGGAGGGAGGGAGTCGGAGGGAGGGAGGGAGGGAGGGAGGTGTGGGGAGGGCAGGGAGGGAGGGAGGGAGTCACAGGGAGAGATGGGGGAGAGTCAGACAGACAGACCCACCTCTCTACAGGGTCCCTGAGCATGATGATGAACCATGCTTCATGCTGAAGGGTTAGAGTTAACAGTAGTAGTAGTAGTAGTAATAGTATAGTAGTAGTAGCAGTAGTAATAGTAGTAGTGTAGTAGTTAGTAGTAGTAGTATATGTAGTAGTAGTAGTAGTAGTAGTAGTAGTGTAGTATAGTAGTGTAGTTGTCGTGTAGAGTAGTGTAGTCGTAGAGTAGTAGATAGTAGTAGTGTAGTAGTAGGTAGTAGTAGTAGTCGTCTAGTAGTGTTAGTCAGTCGTAGTCAGTGTTAGTCGTCGTAGTAGTGTCGTGTCGTCGTAGTCGTGTGTCGTTGTAGTAGTCGTCGTAGTCGTCGTCGTTCGTCGTGTGTCGTGTCGTGTGTCGTCGTCGTATGTGTGTAGTGTAGTGTTCGTCGTGTCGTACGTCGTGTCGTCGTGTCGTCGTCGTCGTCGTTACGTGTGTCGTCGTGTCTCAGTCGTTGTTGTCTGTCGAGCGTGTCATGCTTGATTCGTCAGTCTGGCATTTGCATCACGCTGTTTCCTTTGTACTCTTATGACGTAGCTAGCCACCTGTGGCGCAGGGAGCCCGTCATATGTCCCCCTTGTTCCTATATTGTCCTTTTGCTCGTTTGATGACTCTGCGGTCGTAC
>LR778289.1:40737263-40744676 GCA_902810595.1 Coregonus sp. 'balchen' | reverse complement strand
TAAAGTTTTTTGTACTCACGCAATGGAAATATGGTTGAATAATGTGATGGTTTGGACAGTAATATATTACACTAACTCTCACCTCCCATTCCCAACTTGACTTGAGCAGGGGACCTCCCATTCACCAACTTGACTTGAGCAGGGGACCTCCCATTCCCAACTTGACTTGAGCAGGGGACCTCCCATTCCCAACTTGACTTGAGCAGGGACCTCCCATTCCCAACTTGACTTGAGCAGGGGACCTCCCATTCCCAACTTGACTTGAGCAGGGGACCTCCCATTCCCAACTGACTTGAGCAGGGGACCTCCCATTCCCAACTTGACTTGAGCAGGGGACCTCCCATTCCCAAGACTTCAGTTATCGGATCACCTTGAGGGGTTTGAGCTTATTGCTGAGTGATTGACAATATGTTATCACATAAACCCCAGAGGACTCCTGTTTAATGATCCAGATAAACCCCAGAGGACTCCTGTATAATGATCCAGATAAGCCCCAGAGGACTCCTGTATAATGATCCAGATAAACCCCAGAGGACTCCTGTATAATGATCCAGATAAACCCCAGAGGACTCCTGTTTAATGATCCACATAAACCCCAGAGGACTCCTGTTTAATGATCCACATAAACCCCAGAGGACTCCTGTTTAATGATCCACATAAACCCCAGAGGACTCCTGTTTAATGATCCACATAAACCCCAGAGGACTCCTGTTTAATGATCCAGATAAACATTTACATTTTTTTACATTTTAGTCATTTAGCAGACGCTCTTATCCAGAGCGACTTACAGTTAGCGAATAGATCTTATTTTATTTTCTTTTTTTTACTTTTATTTTTTACTTTTTTTTAATTTGTATCTTTTTTTATACTGGCCCCCCGTGGGAATCAAACCCACAACCCTGGCGTTGCAAACGCCATGCTCTATCAACTGAGCTACATCCCTGCCGGCCATTCCCTCCCCTACCCTGGACGACGCTGGGCCAATTGTGCGCCGCCCCATGGGTCTCCCGGTCGCGGCCGGCTGCGACAGAGCCTGGATTCGAACCAGGATCTCTGGTGGCACAGTTAACACTGCGATGCAGTGCCTTAGACCACTGCGCCACTCGGGAGACTGCAATGTTCAGTGCAGAGGACTCCTGTATAATGATCCAGATAAGCCCCAGAGGACTCCTGTATAATGATCCAGATAAACACCAGAGGACCCCTGTATAATGATCCAGATAAAAAGCAGTATAAAGGGTGATGGGTGCAATTAATGAAATATAAATGTATTTTCTCTTTATCATTCAGTGCCATGACAATTTTGTTGGAATAATGCAGATATTTGTTTTTTAACATAAAATATATTATCAAAGCCTCTTAACAACCCACATACCCAGAGTATTTTTTAAACATATATATTTTTAGTAATTTAGCAGACGCTCTTATCCAGAGCGACCTACAGGAGCAATTAGGGTTAAATGCCTTGCTCAAGAACACATCAACAGATTTTTCACCTAGTCGGCTCGGGGATTAGAACCAGCGACCTTTAGGTTACTGGCACTACGCTCTTAACCACTACGCTACCTGCCACCCCCAGTAGTCACCCCATCCTTCCCCATCATTACACTACCTCCCATTTCCATATATTCTGTTATTGGATCACCCTGAGGGAGTCAACGTGAGCTCATTGCTTACTGACTGACAAGATGGTATCTCTACTAATGCCACAGAGGAATACTTAATCTTCAACACTGTATTTGTTGCTAAACGGGGAATCAGATCCTACTCACTTCATATGTTGTTATCACTGTTATGTTGTTTTCTTTATCAGAGGGGTTTGATTGAACACAGTATTTCAGGGTTGGTTAAATGGAGATGGGGGTACGATTGTACACAGTATTTCAGGGTTGGTTTAATGGAGATGGGGGTACGATTGAACACAGTATTTCAGGGTTGGTTTAATGGAGATGGGGGTACGATTGAACACAGTATTTCAGGGTTGGTTTAATAGAGATGCGGGTTTGAGTTTTACCTGAAGAAGCATAACGTTCATGATTTATCGATTTTCACAATCCTGTTTGTGTTTGCACTGAACATTGCAGCTTAGCAATACCTACCTTAGCTTACTCTTTAAGGAATACCTGGAATAGTACAAAGTAATCCTTCTACCCCCCCCCCCCCCCCCCATTAAAAAAAAGAAGACAAAAAGTGGTTGTCCCACTTGCTATCATAAGTTGAATGCACCAATTTGTAAGTCGCTCTGGATAAGAGTGTCTGCTAAATGATGTAAATGTAAATGTAGCAAGACATTATTAGTAAAAAAGTAAAATATTGTGTATTTTCCACTGCACAGAACTGAAGGATGAGCAGTTTATTGTGAACACTTGATATCTGGAAGAGGCTCTAGTTATAGTCCATAAATACCGACAGCTTTTGTAGCTATACCGATCTACCTTATTAACTATGATTCATTTCATGACTTTGGCGCGTAAACTGCAGTTTGCTTTTGGTACTTATCTAATGAATCTCATGCATTTGGATTGACACGCCCCACAAATTGCTAACGGACATTTCTATGCGAGAAAAGATGGACAGTGCCAAATGAATTGGAATAGAATATCCAGAAATCACACTAGCTTTTAGATTAATCTGAGGAAATACCATGAAATCTGGCACCAGATAAAAACGTACTTATTCAACTTTTAGAAGGAGAAATTCTAACTAAATACATATATCATCTAATTGGATCAGTCGTTGACCGTATATATGTATTCTTTAAAAACTTGTGTTGTCATCAAAATACACTGAGGGTGTAATATTAGACAGTCAGATTATGGTCAAAACGACACCGTCTCCATTAGTATACACTACCGGTCAAATGTTTGGACACACCTACTCATTCCAGGGTTTTCTTTATTTTTACTATTTTCTACATTGTAGAATATTAGTGAAGACATCGAAACTATGAAATAACACACATGGAATCATGTAGTAACCCAAAAAAGTGTTTAACAAATCAAAACATTTTATATTTGAGATTCTTCAAAGTAGCCACCCTTTGCCTTGATGACAGCTTTGCACACTCTTGGCATTCTCTCAACCGGCTTACATTTTTACATTTTAGTCATTTAGCAGACGCTCTTATCCAGAGCGACTTACAGGAGCAATTAGGGTTAAGTGCCTTGCTTAAAGGCACATCGACAGATTTTTCACCTAGTCGGCTTGGGGATTAGAACCAGCGATCTTTCGGTTACTGGCACAACACTCTTACCCACTACGCTTAATGAGGAATGCTTTTCCAACTTGTTGGCTGCTTTTCCTTCACTCTGCGGTCCGACTCATCCCAAACCATCTCAATTGGTTTGAGGTTGGGTGATTGTGGAGGCCAGGTCATCTGATGCAGCACTCCATCACTCTCCTTGGTCAAATAGCCCTTACACAGCCTGGAGGTGTGTTGGGTCATTATCCTGTTGAAAAACAAATGATAGTCCCACTAAGCGCAAACCAGATGGGATGGCATATCGCTGCAGAATGCTGTTGTTGCCATGCTGGTTAAGTGTGCCTTGAAATCTAAATAAATCACTGACAGTGTCACCAGCAAAGCACCCCTACACCATCACACCTCCTCCATGCTTCATGGTGGGAACCACACATGCGGAGATCATCCGTTCACCTACTCTGCGTCTCACAAAGACACGGCGGTTGGAACCAAAAATCTCACATTTGGATTCATCAGACCAAAGGACAGATTTCCACCATTCCTAATGTCCATTGCTCGTGTTTCTTGGCCCAAGAAAGTCTCTTCTTATTATTGGTGTCCTTTAGTAGTGGTTACTTTGCAGCAATTCAACCATGAAGGCCTGATTCACGCAGTCTCCTCTGAACAGTTGATGTTGAGATATCTGTTACTTGAACTCTGTGAAGCATTTATTTGGGCTGCAATCTGAGGTACAGTAACTCTAATGAACTTATCCTCTGCAGCAGAGGTAACTCTGGGTCTTCCTTTCCTGTGGCGGTCCTCATGAGAGCCAGTTTTATCATAGCGCTTGATGTTTTTTTCAACTGCACTTGAAGAAACTTTAAAAGTTCTTGAAATGTTCCGGATTGACTGACCTTCATGTCTTAAAGTAATGATGGACTGTCATTTCTCTTTGCTTATTTGAGCTGCTCTTGCCATAATATGGACTTGGTCTTTTACCAAATAGGGCTATCTTCTGTATACCCCCCCTACCTTGTCACAATACAACTGATTGGCTCAAACGCATTAAGAAGGAAATACATTCCACAAATTAACTTTTAACAAGGCACACCTGTTAATTGAAATGCATTCCAGGTGACTACCTCATGAAGCTGGTGAGAGAATGGCAAGAGTGTGCAAAGCTGTCTATTTGAAGAATCTCAAATATAAAATGTTTTGATCTGTTTAACACTTTTTTGGTTACTACATGATTCCATATGTGTTATTTCATAGTTTTGGTGTCTTCACTATTATTCTACAATGTAGAAAATAGTAAAAATAAAGAAAAACCCTGGAATGAGTAGGTGTGTCCAAATGTTTGACTGGTACTGCATATAGAATTGATATCTGTGTTTATTCTACGTAAGTATCCTTATTAAAGTGGGTGAGCTGGTTGTTTGATGGATTGCACAGTACTGTAAATAACACTCAGTCAAGATGAATAATACTATAATGCCTTAAATTTAATGATTGCATAATTTCTGTAATATAATACAACAAATCCCCTTTAAGCAGGGGATTCATTCTATAGAGATCGATTTCGTCATATATAAAATTAACTGAGAGATCAGGAATAGATAGATAGTCTGTCATCGCCTTTCATTTACGTTCATTAACTTCTTATAGGGATCATCCTGTGTCATGCTGTACCAGGGAGGGGCATCTCCAGTCCTCGGGTCCTGATTGGTGTTCATTAACTTCTTATAGGGATCATCCTGTGTCCTGCTGTACCAGGGAGGGGCATCTCCAGTCCTCGGGTCCTGATTGGTGTTCATTAACTTCTTATAGGGATCATCCTGTGTCATGCTGTACCAGGGAGGGGCATCTCCAGTCCTCGGGTCCTGATTGGTGTTCATTAACTTCTTATAGGGATCATCCTGTGTCCTGCTGTACCAGGGAGGGGCATCTCCAGTCCTCGGGTCCTGATTGGTGTTCATTAACTTCTTATAGGGATCATCCTGTGTCCTGCTGTAACCAGGGAGGGCATCTCCAGTCCTCGGGTCCTGATTGGTGTTTCATTAACTTCTTATGGGGTCACCTGGCCTGCGTCCAGGGGGGGGCATCTCCAGTCCTTTGGGCCGTGGGTTCATTAACTTTTTTATAGGGGTAAACCCCGTGTCCGCTGTACCAGGGGGGGGCATCTCCCTCCCGGGTCCCGATTGGTGTTTTATTAATTCTTATAGGGCACCTGGCCTTCGGACCAGGGGGGGGCATCTCCAGTCCTCGGGTCCGATTGGTGGTTATTAACTTCTATTTGGGCCCTGTGTCTGCTGCCGGGGGGGGCACCCCCTCGGGGGATGGTGTTTATTAACCTTAAGGGGTCATCCTGTGTCTGCTGTACCAGGGGGGCATCTCCAGTCCCCGGGTCCGATTGGTTTCATTAAATCTTATAGGGGCCCCGTGCATGCTTACCGGGGGGGCATTCCATCCTCGGGGCCTGATTTGGGGTTTTATTAAATTCTTATAGGGATCATCCTGTGTCTGCTGTACCGGGGGGGCACTCCAGTCCCCGGGTCCTGATTTGGTGTTCTTAAATTTTTAAGGGTCTCCTGTGCGCGTACCAGGGGGGGGCCTCAGTCCTGGGTCCTGTTGGGGTTCATTAACTTTTATAGGGGCATCCGTGTCGCTTACCAGGAGGGGCATCTCCGTCCTGGGTCCTGATTTGGTTTTTCATTAATTTTTATAGGGATCATCCTTGTCCTCTGTAAACCGGGGGGGGCTCTCAGTTTTCCCCGGGTCCGATTGGGTTCATTAACTTTTTATAGGGATCATCCCTTGTCTCTGTCCGGGGGGCATCCCAGTTCTCGGGGCCTGATGGTGTTCATTAAATTTATAGGGGAAACCTGTGTCCTGCTGTCCAGGGAGGGGCACTCATCCTCGGGTCCGATTGGTGTTCTTTAAATTTTTTAGGGGGTACCGTGTCCTCGTACCAGGGAGGGGCTCTCCTCCCGGTCCTGATTGGTGTTTATTAATTTTTTATTGGACTCCTGTGTTGGTTTTCCAGGAGGCATCTCCAGTCCTGGGTCCTGATTGGTGTTCATTTAACTTCTTATAGGGATCATCCTGTGTCATGCTGTACCAGGGAGGGGCATCTCCAGTCCTCGGGTCCTGATTGGTGTTCATTAACTTCTTATAGGGATCATCCTGTGTCATGCTGTACCAGGGAGGGGCATCTCCAGTCCTCGGGTCCTGATTGGTGTTCATTAACTTCTTATAGGGATCATCCTGTGTCATGCTGTACCAGGGAGGGGCATCTCCAGTCCTCGGGTCCTGATTGGTGTTCATTAACTTCTTATAGGGATCATCCTGTGTCATGCTGTAACCAGGGGAGGGGCTATCTCCAGTCCTCGGGTCCCGATTGGTGTTTATTACTTCTTATGGGTCATCCCGTTCCGGGTGTACCAGGGGGGGGGCATCTCCTCCTCGGGTCCTGATTGGGCATACTTTTATAGGGATCATCCTGTGTCATGCTGTACCAGGGAGGGGCATCTCCAGTCCTCGGGTCCTGATTGGTGACACACTTTGGCCCCAGCCCCAGCTAACACACCTGACTCCAATAATCAACTAATCACGGTCTTCTGTTTAGAATACAAGTAGTTGAATCAGGTGTGTCAGCTATAATGTTCGGTGGGGAAAGGGTGACACCAATCAGGACTGCAGTTGCCCCTCCCTGCCAAGGTCGTCCTCATGCTGCTTATAGAGGCTTGGTTGACGTTTTTTCAACTGATGACGTAGTGCGGCTTAGTGGTTAAGAGCGTTGTGCCGGTAACCGCTGGTTCTAATCCCCGAGCCGACTAGGTGAAAAATCTGTCGATGTGCCCTTGAGCAAGGCCCTTAACCCTAATTGCTCCTGTAAGTCGCTCTGGATAAGAGCGTCTGCTAAATGACAAATATATATATTTATTTTAATTAATCATTCACTTGAATGATTTCTGAATTCTGATGAATTCTGTTGTATATTATGATGAATATGTCAATGTGTTGTTAGTTGGTGATGTACTGTAGAGCTCTGCAAAGTTTATACAGTAAAACATTTAGATTTAGATTTAGATTGTTAAAATGTGTTAAAACAGTATTTGGGTGTAATTTGATACACAATAAGTGTAATTCATGGAGACATCGTTGAAGTGATTTCAGAATGTGCAGCTTAATGCCAAGTCATGGGTTTAAAATGTTTCTGAGTAGTTTGACGC
>LR778289.1:40719763-40732263 GCA_902810595.1 Coregonus sp. 'balchen' | reverse complement strand
GAAGGGCTATATAAAATAAAAATTGATTGTTATCTGCTCCATATGGGGAGACTGGAGGCTGGAGGCTGTTATCTGCTCCATATGGAGTGGCTGGAGGCTGTTATCTGCTCCATATGGGGAGGCTGGGGGCTGTTATCTACTCCACATGGGGAGGCTGGAGACTGGAGGCCGTTACCGTGCATTCTGAAAGTATTCAGACCCCTTCACTTCTTCCACATTTTGTTACGTTACAGCTTTATTCTAAAATGGATTAAATAGGTTTTTTCCTTAATCAATCTACACACAATACCCCACAATGACAAAGCAAAAACAGGTTTTTAGCAAATGTATTAATTTAAAATATATATATATATATATATATATATATATATCACATTTACATAAGTATTCAGACCCTTTGCTATGAGACTCGAAAATTGAGCTCAGGTGCATCCTGTTTCCATTGATCATCCTTGAGATGTTTCTACAACTTGATTGGAGTCCAATGAAAATGATGAGCACACTTAAATGGGGCAGACGTCCGTGTGTTGTTGTGATTCTGGATGGCCAGATAGCCAGCAAAAATGACAGGAAGCTGCCTTGCGGGGAATCGTAGGTGGCCAGTTTCAGCTAGTTTTATCTTGTTTTTGATACCACGTCTTGTTTTGAGGTGTTTTGAGTGATGTCACGTCTATGCTAATATGGCTAAAATTCCCTAGATAGCTAACCAACAAATGGAACAATGTATTTGAGAGACCAGTTCTCCTTGTGCAAATGTATTAATGTTTTTCAATAAACCTTAGGAGACTAAATATAGTCAACACTCTAAGCCAACCCTGTAGTTGCGCTCGTGTCAGTTTTGTTGCTAAACAACCAACCTGTTTATAGGGAGTATGGAAACTGGAAGGCTGGAAGTTAAGCGGCTGTAAGGAGGATGGAAACGGGAAGGCTGGAAGTTAAGCGGTTGTAAGGAGGATGTAAACTGGAAGGCTGGAAGTTAAGCGGCTGTAAGGAGGATGGAACTGGAAGGCTGAAGTTAAGCGGCTGTAAGGAGGATGGAAACTGGAAGGCTGGAAGTAAGCGCGTAGGGAGGATGGAAACTGGAAGGCTGGAAGTTAAGCGGCTGTAAGGAGGATGGAAACTGGAAGGCTGGAAGTTAAGCGGCTGTAAGGAGGATGGAAACTGGAAGGCTGGAAGTTAAGCGTCTGTAAGGAGGATGGAAACTGGAAGGCTGGAAGTTAAAGCGGCTGTAAGGAGGATGGAACTGGAAGGCTGGAAGTTAAGCGGCTGTAAGAGATGGAAACTGGAAGGCTGGAGTTAAGTGGCTGTAGGAGGATGGAAACTGGAAGGCTGAAGTTAACGCGGCTGTAAGGAGATGGAAACTGGAAGGCTGGAAGTTAAAGCGGTTGTAAGGAGGATGTAAACTGGAAGGCTGGAAGTTAAGCGGCTGTAAGGAGGATGGAAACTGGAAGGCTGGAAGTTAAAGCGGCTGTAAGAGGATGGAAACTGGAAGGCTGGAGTTAGAAGCGGCTGTAGGAGGATGGAAACTGGAAGGCTGTAAGTTAAGCGGCTGTAAGGAGGATGGAAACTGAAGGCTGGAAGTTAAGCGTGCTGTAAGGAGGATGGAAACTGGAAGGCTGGAAGTTAAGTGTCTGTAAGAGGATGGAACTGGAAGGCTGGAAGTTAAGCGCTGTAAGGAGGATGGAAACTGGAAGCTGGAAGTTGAAGCGGCTGTAAGGAGGATGGAAACTGGAAGGCTGGAAGTTAAGTGCTGTAAGGAGGATGGAAACTGGAAGGCTGGAAGTTAAGCGGCTGTAAGGAGGATGGAAACTGGAAGGCTGGAAGTTAAGCGTCTGTAAGAGGATGGAAACTGGAAGGCTGGAAGTTAAGCGGCTGTAAGGAGGATGGGAAACTGGAAGGCTGGAAGTTACGGCTGTAAGGAGGATGGAACTGGAAGGCTGGAAGTTAAGCGTCTGTAAGGGAGGATGGAAACTGGAAGGCTGGAAGTTAAGCGGCTGTAAGGAGGATGGAAACTGGAAGGCTGGAAGTTAAGCGGCTGTAAGGAGGATGGAAACTGGAAGGCTGGAAGTTAAGCGGCTGTAAGGATGATGGAAACTGGAAGGCTGGAAGTTAAGCGGTCTGTAAGGAGGATGGAAACTGGAAGGCTGGAAGTTAAGCGGCTGTAAGGAGGATGGAAACTGGAAGGCTGGAAGTTAAGCGGCTGTAAGGAGGATGGAAACTGGAAGGCTGGAAGTTAAGCGGCTGTAAGGAGGATGGAAACTGGAAGGCTGGAAGTTAAGCGGCTGTAAGGAGGATGGAAACTGGAAGGCTGGAAGTTAAGCGGCTGTAAGGAGGATGGAAACTGGAAGGCTGGAAGTTAAGTCGGCTGTAAGGAGGATGGAAACTGGAAGGCTGGAAGTTAAGCGGCTGTAAGGAGGATGGAAACTGGAAGGCTGGAAGTTAAGGGGCTGTAAGGAGGATGGAAACTGGAAGGCTGGAAGTTAAGCGGCTGTAAGAGGCTGTTATCCCTCCTCAACACCCCCCCCCCCCCCCCCCCTCCCAGAGTCTGGCAGCAGAGTCTGTTTGTCGCGTCCCAAAATGGAACCCTATTCCCTACATAGTGCACTACTGTTGAACAGAGCCAGAGCCCGATGAGTCCAATGGGCCCTGGTCAGCAGTAGTGCGCTATAACGGGAATACGGTACTATTTGGGACACAGCCCTGTTTTAGGGTTCTATTATTCTGGCACATCAACAGTCACCTACATTTACAACAAGATATCGATGCCACTGTGTCATAATAGTCATTTAGGAGTGTAGTATGGATCCATCAGACCACACGCCGCCTTGAATGATTTAGTCTAAGTATCACTCTCTTTCTAATCTAGTTTTAGTGTTCCATTATGAGTTGGTTCAGATTCTGGTCTGGTGCCATTGTGAAATCAGCCTCATAGGGCTTCATGAGACAGAAGGCAGGGGGTTGAGGAATCGCTTGCAGACTTTAATATCTTTCTTTCAATCGCTCGACGTCCGTTTGTGTGGAACGATGGCAGGTGCGTGGGTCGCATTGGAAGGAGCCAAAGGTTGAGTGATTCTTGTAATTGGTAGGTTTGAAGAAAAGGAGGAAGGAGGGAAGAAGAGAGAGAGAGAGAGAGCGGTCGAGATCTAGATATCGCCTAGACGAGAGCGCTAGCGTCTAGGAGAGAGATCTCGCCCCTCTCGCGCTAGGTCTCTCGCTCTTTCTCTCCATCTCGCGCGCCCGCCCCCGCTCGTCGCTCCCTCGATCTCTCTCGCGCTCGATATCAGAGACGCTCGCGAGAGAGAGAGAAGCGAGAGAGAGAGAACTGCTTCCTTTCAGGCTAGCCATCTAGGCGGCATGGGTAATTAGGTACATTGCTTCCAGACCCAGATATGAGCTGAGCAAACCAAAGAAGAGACAACAAGGAAATAAACAAGAGTAAAAGGGTTCATTTACATTTAAATAACTGATTAAATTGAACTCATGGAATGTGAAAGGGATTAACCATCCTATTAAGGAACAATTAATTACATGGTGATGCTGTTTAAATAAATCCCGTGTGTGTAGAGAATTGTCTGTGAAGCCAATTGTGCAATTGAAAAAATACATTAAAATGGGGATTTGTATTTCTAAACTGTAATGACTAGCAATGTGTAACGGTTTACGGTTTCAGTGGATCTATAACAGAGTGTCATAGTTCCACAGAGCAGACTGTAGCTTGCAAGGTTATCCTTTCACACCAACTTCCAAGAGCGTGCCATGGGACTCAAGAAATAGAAAGGGAGTCCAACTGTCTTGGTAGTTATTACTTCACCTGGAACAACTGATGTTCTGCTATGGTAGATGTGTAACGGATGTTCTGCTATGGTAGATGTGTAACGGATGTTCTGCTATGGTAGATGTGTAACGGATGTTCTGCTATGGTAGATGTGTAACGGATGTTCTGCTATGGTAGATGTGTAACTGATGTTCTACTACAAAGCTATGGTAGATGTGTAACTGATGTTCTGCTTTAGTAGATGTGTAACTGATGTTCTGCTACAAAGCTATGGTAGATGTGTGTAACGGCAAGAAGAATACCAGTCATATTGACTGACGAGACAACCTGTTTTGACTGAGTCTTTCTCTTGAGAGTGCCATGGTGTCTAGGTGCCCATATGCTTTTCCAAAAGTCATGTTCCATCCCCTGTGATTTAAAACCGACATGCTTTAAAGCAGGGGTGTCAAACTCATTCCATGTGGGCCTAGTGTCTGCTGGGTTTACCTTTCAATTAAGACCTTAGACAACCAGGTGAGGGGAGTTCCTTACTAATTAGTGACCTTCATTCATCAATCAAGTACAAGGGAGGAGTGAAAACCTACAGACACTCTGCCCTTCGTGGAATGAGTTTGACACGTGTGCTTTAAAGAGTTTCTTTACATATTAAAAAACACAAAAACAACATTTTAAGTGAGAAGTAGGCATTGGTCTGAAGCCGGAAAAATAAAGGAAATTCCCTAGCATCACAATGCCTACTCCACCCATGCTCTACCAAGGTTTTCCAGCACACAGCTTTGAACTACTACAGTAGCTATGTTGGTCTATTGTACTTCAAACAATGTGTATGCAGGTTGCTTAGGATTCAAACCTTCTCAAACAGCTTGTGGTGCTGAAAGGAAATTCACATGAGCACCACAGGCTGTTTGAGAAGTACAATAGACCAACATAGCTCCTCTAGTAGTTCAAAGCTGTGTGCTGGAAAACCTTGGTAGAGCATGGGTGGAGGAGGCATTGTGGTGCTCATGTGAATTTCCTTTCTTTTTCAGCTTCAAACCAATGCCCACTTCTCACTTAAAATATCATTTTTTGTTTTTAATTTCCATGGTTTTCTACACCGGAATGTGATTATACAAAATTATACAACATTTCCACATGCAAAAGGTGTCTTTCCAAAATGTCAAATGAGGTTAAAAACATTCGTTTTTTTTGGTCTCACATAATTTATTGTTCCCAAAAGCATCTTAAGGCTTAATTCATCATTAGAACCTTCGTAGGCGCATGGTTTCCCAGAACCATCGTTACTAAAGTTGCACTTGAAAACACTTGTTATTTATCGACTGCCTCAGACCACTCTTGGGAAACATCCACCTGGGTCACTAGATTACTTTTTGGCCCTTATTGCTCTTATACACAGAAGATCTCTGCTAAACATAGAATCAAGATGTTTATCTGTCTCTCTGTGACCTACAATAGTTATTGTATTTGTTGGCGTTCATTATTATTATTAAACCGGGTTCTACCCCCAATGAAAATAACATGCACATTTCCGTGAGATGGTAAGGCCTAGGATGGCCCAACGTGCCATGATGGCAAAGGCCCATGGGCCACACCCTCTCATGTGGTGCCATGCCAATTGGCCACATGGTGGCGCTATAACATGCGATTGAAAATGCAAAACTTTGAAAGCTCACGCCACTCATACCGTTTGAGCTAGAGTCCTGAAATTCGGTATATAGGTCCATTGCAGAAGTAGCTCATCAATGTTGGCAAGCATGGTAACCAGTGCAGAAGTAGCTCATCAATGTTGGCAAGCATGGTAACCAGTGCAGAAGTAGCTCATCAATGTTGGCAAGCATGGTAACCAGTGCAGAAGTAGCTCATCAATGTTGGCAAGCATGGTAACCAGTGCAGAAGTAGCTCATCAATGTTGGCAAGCATGGTAAAAAGCGCAGAAGTAGCTCATCAATATTGGTAAGCATGGTAAACAGTGCAGAAGTAGCTCATCATTGTTAAGCAAGCATGGTAACCAGTGCAGAAGTAGCTCATCAATGTGTCCAATTAATCCTGATGGTGGCACAGTGGGCACACAGCTGAACCCCAGCAACACTATTTTGCTAATTCTAGGCTGCTGTCTCTAATTCTTGCCTAACTTTCATGATGTGTAGACCTAACAACATGTGAGCAATGATGTGCTAAATATTAGTTTTTTGTGCATAGCCTAACCATTAGAATAAGCTGCCTCATTATTTGCAGCCATATGTGATAATTTCTCTCTAGGAGCTGATCCGTCGTCAGTATCTAATGTTAAGGTAAGATTTAATGTGGTCCTCTGTAGCTCAGCTGGTAGAGCACGGCGCTTGTAACGCCAAGGTAGTGGGTTCGATCCCCGGGACCACCCATACACCAAAAATGTATGCACGCATGACTGTAAGTCGCTTTGGATAAAAGCGTCTGCTAAATGGCGTATTATTATTTGAGTGGAAAATGCTGATCCGAGAGCAGCGCTGCCTTTCTTTCAATCCTATGAGGATCGATACGTGCTCTAACGACGTACGTATTGAAAGTTCTCCCTCACGTGGTGTTTTGGGAAACGCATGTGAGTTCTGCGTCCGTTATAGAAACGAGGCATCGTTAAAACACTTGTAAGCTTAAGTTCCATCGCTATGGGAAACAGGGCCCTGGCCATTACTTCATAGACATGGCTATTTGCATTTATGCAAAACACATGGATTCTCCCTTTAAAGAGGGGAGGGGGGGGGGTGAATATCAACAGCTGCTTCACATTAAGCACATACCAGTTCCTGGAAGTGACTCTCAAAGTACTGAATAAGTTGGCTGAGTGAGCATTTGGAAATAAATGAAATACAAAAATCGGGGGGGGAGTCCACCCAGACACCCTACTTCCCACTAAGGGGATCTACGCCGACGTCTTTTGGATGTATTTTTTTGGTGCTTTCCGCCCGCCTGATTTGAACCCCAAGACGGGCTCCCAAAAAACAAAAATTTTCATACAAGTAACCAAATCTTTGGGGCCCAATCATAGACACCTCTTCAAAAGTTTGACATAAAACAGAAAGGGAAATAGAGATGTTTCTCTCCAGGGGGGAACCCCAATCAACATTCAAACTTTTTTTAAAAATCCACCCCCAGTTTCGAAGATAAATGAAACTAACGGGGAAAATTGCTCTGGTTTACGTGTGGTTTTAAAAAGCTGGTTCAGTTTTGCTACAAGAAAAAGGGTTTTAAATCGGGGGGCCCCCCAGGGAGATTTTTGGGAACACGCAGTAGGGGGAGCAAGGGCAGTAGAAAGGGGAAAAGGGCAGCAAGGGCAGTAGAGGCAGCAGGGGGCAGAGAGCCAGCAGGGGGGCAGGGGGCGGGCGGTTTAAAAAAACCCAGAGTTTTTAAAAGACCAGCCACAAAAAATTTTTAAACAGGCAGGGGCGAAACCCCCCGGCACGGGCCAAAGGGGAGGGCCCCCCCCAAGTGGCCCTTTTGGGGGCCCCAGGCGCCTTTTAATTTTTTTACAAAGGCCAAACCTTAATCAAAACCCCTGAAAATAGCGGGGGGGTTTTTAAGGGGTTTTGAACATTTTCAAATTTTAGGAGGAAAAGGGATTTAAATTATTGGGAAAGGGGCACGGGGAAAGGGCAGTAGAGGGGGCAGCAGAGGCAGTGACGCGAGGCAGAAAGGGGGCACAAGGCCCATAAGGGGCGCAAAAAAGGGGAAAAAATATTTAACCGCCGGGAAAGTAAAAACAAAAAGACTTTTTTTCACTTATTCAGAATAAAATGACCCTATTAACTCTGGAAATTACTTTTTTTAAAATCTGGGAAAATTTTTAAAATTTAAAAATCTGGCTGCAGGTGCTTAGGGGTTAAGAGGTGTCAAAAAACTAAAGGTCCCGTTTTCCCGGGGTGAGGTGAATTCGGGGTCGTGTCCCTTAGCAAAGCATTTTAAACCCTAGCCCTTAGCACTCAAAAACATTGGAAAAAACAATTTTAAAAAACTCCAAAAAATTTTATTTAATTCCCTAAAAAGCCCTTTCCCCTTTTTCAAACCCTTTAAATTCAAACCTAAAATAAACAAACTTAAACCGGGAAAATAATTTTAAAGGTTTTTTGTTATGGGTTCCTTTTTGGGAACAAAAGGGAAAATAAGCAAAAGGGAAACTTTGCGGGGAAGGAGGAGAATTTAAAACAAAGGAAGGGCAAAACTTTGCTAAAACATTAAGGGGCTTGGGACAGAAGCCCAAATGTCTAGGGCTTTGTTTTGGTGGGAAACCCAAAAACCTTTTCAGAAACCAAAAAATGAAAGGGACAAGAGAACGGGGCAAACCTTCAAAAGAAAATTTTAAAATTTAAAAAAGAAACCCCAAAAAATTTCTGGAAAAGGACCAAAAAAACAGTAAAGAAACCCCCCCCAAAAAAAGGAAGTTTTGAGCAAAAAGGGCCCCCTTTTGAGAACCCAATAAACTTCAAGGAGGGAAAACATTAAAGGAGGCATGGGGCTTTGGACAGGCCCCCCCCCCCAGCTGAGGAACAAATAAGGAGCAATAGAAACGAGGAAGGCCCCCCCCCCCCCCCCCCCCCCCCCCCCATTTTCTTTTAGAGGATACCTGCCCGCATTGAGAAGTTGTTTTTGTTAAAGTAAATCAGGTGAAAATGGGAAAAAGGGGAGCCGGGAGAGGATTTTAAAATCATTTTAATGCGAAAAGAACACGGGAGTGCAATAAAAAGAAATTTTTTAAGCTTTTTTTTACATTCAAAATATCACTTTTATTATTCCAAAGCACGATTTCAAAGAATATTATTGAAAGGAAATTTTAAACCTGTTGGTAAGAACGTTATTACTGCTTTTGTCCTGGTACTGTGCTGAGTTTAGAGACCCCAAGGGAAATACATGGCAAATTCACCTTTGAAAAAAACACTGACATTTCGTACCAAAAAAGGGCACAAGAAAAGGGCATTTTTTGGTTAAAACCGTTTCTGTAAAACCATTTTGGTAGAGAAGCCACTGGAACTTTTTAAGACGGTCCCCAAAAACAATTTTAAAATAAGCGAGCCCACAAGCTTAATTCTGGTTTAAAAGAAAGACATTGTTTTAAACAGAAAACCCCTTTCACCCAAAATATCCATCTTTACATCCCCCCTCCTCCATTTACCACACTCTGGAGGATCAGGTAAAAGAGTTTTAAAAACAGGATCCGATCAAACAAGTTGGGGCAGAACAGAGAACATTTGTCAGAAATAAGGGATAGTAAGTTTGTTCTCATTGCTCCTTCAACCCCCAGCCTGTCCAGATCTGTTTTTTTAAAATCCTATTCCTCTTTCAAAACCCCTAGCCGGTCCCCGACTGTTTTTAAAAATCCTATTCGCTCCTTTTTACCCGCCTGTCCCAGACGTTTGAAAATCCATTCGCCTCTTCACCCTACCTGGTCCAGATCTGTTTGTAAAGTCCTATAAAACGCTCTTTTTAAACCCTGGGTCCAGATTTTTTGTAATCCTACGCTCCCTTCCCCCCTACCCGGCCCCGATCTGTTTTTTAAAGTCCCATAATCGCTCCTTCACCCCACCCGGCCCAAAGTTTTAAAACCTTTAAAACCCTTTTAACCCCCCCTGGCCCCTCTTTTGAAATCCAACGCCTTTTCCCCCGCCTGGCCAGCGTTTAAAAGTCCATTCGTTTTTTCCCCAAACCCTGGTCCCGACGTTTGTAAAGTCCCTTTTGCTCCCTTCCCCCACCTCCCAAAAACTGTTTGTAAAGTCCCTATCGCCTTTTTCCCCCCCAGCCCGGGCCCTCGGTTTTAAAAAATCCATATCCCTTTTCCCCGGCCCAATTGGGGAAAAAGTTAATATTTTTATATGGTTAGTTGGTTTTAAAAATTAGGATGTTTATACCCTAAAGGGTGGAGACCGGGAAAGCCCTACCTCCTTTTTAACCCCTGCCGGTCCCCGACTTTTTAAAGGGGCCAAAAAGGATTGGCAGAACAAAACCCAAATTTTCACCCGGGCTGGGACCAAAAACCCTCCCCTCCCCCTCTAACCCCCCCCCCCCCCAGTAATCCCAGGTGTGTTGGGGCCGGGGGGGGGAGGGCCTTTTAGGGGTTTAGGGGGCCTTTTATTCCCATCCCCTTAGGTCGGGGGGTTACTGAACAGGGGGTTTTTTGGGGGGCCCCCCCCATTTTGGGCCCTTTTTTTTTTTTTTTTTTTTTTAAAAAAAAAAAAAAAAAAAATTGTGGGGGGGGGGGGGGGTTTTTTTTGGGGGGGGGGGGGCCCCCCCCTTTTTTAAAACCAAAAAAAAAAACCAAAAAAGGAAAAAAAAAAAAAATTTTTTTTGGGACCAAACAAAACCCAAAAAATGGGGGGAAACCCCCCTTCCTTTTTCCAAAAATTCAGAAAATTTTCTGCCCAGAATTTATTTCCCCCCCTTTTTTTGTGGGTTCAAAAAAAAAAAAAAAAAAAAAAAAAAAAGGGGGGGGGGGGAGTCCCCGACTGCGTCCAACTGATGGCCATGAATCCACATGGCGGCCAGCTACTCCCTCTCTCTCTCTCTCCAACCCTCCCTGGCCCTATGATATCCGCACGCGCCTGTGTCTGGGGCCGGGCCGGCGTGCTTGCAGCTGCCTGACGGCGGGTCTAACAGGCTGTCTGATGGGCTGCTTGTTGTATCTCTCCATGATCTCCTTGATGCGTGACAGGTTGGTGCGGCTGACGGTGAAGTCACAGCGGGTTGCTCCCATGTCGTAGCCCACCTCACACACCTTACTTGTGGCGCTGTAGCCGTCGGCCTTCACCGTGATGCTGTACTCTCCTGGGTTCAACAGCCTCCAGTAGTCCCCGTCCGCCGCTAGGGAGAGGAAGAGAGGAGGTAAGTATGAGTGAGTGAGTGAGTGAGTGAGTGAGTGAGTGGTGAGTGAGTGAGTGAGTGAGTGAGTGAGTGAGTGAGTGAGTGAGTGAGACGGAAAGAGAGACAGAGAGACACCGAGATCTTCTGCACAGGTTCTGTCAGACCTGGCCCTTTACTGTAAATCTCAGTAAGACAAAAAATAATGGTGTTCCATAAAAGGTCCAGTTGCCAGGACCACAAATACAAATTCCATCTAGACACCGTTGCCCCTAGAGCACACAAAAAACTATACATACCTCGGCCTAAACATCAGCGCCACAGGTAACTTCCACAAAGCTGTGAATGATCCGAGCGACAAGGCAAGAAGGGCCTTCTACGCCATCAAAAGGAACATAAAATTTGACATACCAATTAGGATCTGGCTAGAAATACTTGAATCAGTTATAGAACCCATTGCCCTTCATGGTTGTGAGGTTATAGAACCCATTGCCCTTCATGTTGAGAGTCTCATAGAAGAGACAGAGAAGGAAGACAGATAGAAGACAGAAGAGAGAGTGAGAGTGATAACCCAGAAAAACCAGAAAAGGTAAATAAACCATTAAGGGGGATCCCAAAGCTTCCATACTCATACCCCCAGAAGAGACCGGGGGCCCAAGATCAAGAAGAGCCGGGTGAAAAACAGAGTACCCACAGAGCCCGAGCAAAATTAGGACCCAACAAATCATTAAACATAATCATATGGGAAAAAAATTTTTTTTTTTATGCGCACTAATGCATTGTCCTAACGACGTCACAGTCCCCAAACTTCCACGGGACACCCAAATTACAACCTAACAGAAGACTCGGGAAAACCCTTCTATTGAGAAGCCCCTGGCAGACCTCCAACAAACCCGCCGTTCCCCCAAAAGTGAAACTGACTCACTCCATTCCTCCAGAATGAACCTAGCCTATTCCCCAGATTACCGATAAAAACCAAGACGGCAACCCCTTACACTGGAAATACCCTTCCATCCCCAAATTTGTGACTTCCCAAAAAAACCCGAAGAACCCCATTGAAAAAACCGGGACCCATTTTTTAAAACACACAGGTTCCCCCTAAAAAACGAAATTCTTTTTTTTTTTGGCTTTATGTATTTACCAAATTTTGAATTTTAAAACCCCCGTTTTCCCTTTTTTCCCCCCGGCAAAAACAAGTTCCCCTCCAAAACCCCCCCAAATTAAAAATTTTAAAAGGGCCCCGGGGGGAAACAAAAAAAAAAAAAACAAAGGAAAAAGGGGGGGGGAAAAAAAAAGGGGGGAAGGGGAGGGAAAAAGGGGCCCCCAGGAAAAAAGGGGGGGGAGAGGAAAAAATTCTGGTTTTTTGGACTGTCAAGGGAAAGGGGGGTTCCGAGAAAGACTTTGATGTACACCAGTGAGCATGCTGCATTGAAGGCCGCCGTGGCGATGGCTCTCAGAGAAGACAAGGCTATGTGCAACTGCCCAAAATGAGGTGAAACTGAGCTGCACTTCCTAACTTCCTCCAAATGTATGACCAATTAGACACATATTTCCCTCAGATTACACAGACTTCAAAAACAATCCAATTTGGCTAAAACTCCCTTATCTACTGGGTGAAATACCACAGTGGTGCCATCACAGCAGCAATATTTGTGACCTGTTGCCACAAGAAAACGGCAACCAGTGAAGAACAAACACCATTGTAAATACAACCCATATTTATGTTTATTTATTTTCCCATTTGTACTTAACTATTTGCACATTGTTACAACACTGTATATAGAACATAATATACATTTGAAATGTCTTTATTCTTTTGGAACTTCTGAGTGTAATGTTTACCGTTAATATTTATTGTTAATTTCACTTTTGTTTACTATCTACTTCACTTGCTTTGGCAATG
>LR778289.1:40702263-40714763 GCA_902810595.1 Coregonus sp. 'balchen' | reverse complement strand
GGGGGCTGTATCTCTCCCCATACAGTCTAGTGCCAGTAGATCCCCAGGGGGCTGTATCTCTCCCCATACAGTCTAGTGCCAGTAGATCCCCAGGGGGCTGTATCTCTCCCCATACAGTCTAGTGCCAGTGGATCCCCAGGGGGCTGTATCTCTCCCCATACAGTCTAGTGCCAGTAGATCCCCAGGGGGCTGTATCTCTCCCCATACAGTCTAGTGCCAGTAGATCCCCAGGGGGCTGTATCTCTCCCCATACAGTCTAGTGCCAGTAGGATCCCCAGGGGGCTGTATCTCTCCCCATACAGTCTAGTGCCAGTAGATCCCCAGGGGGCTGTATCTCTCCCCATACAGTCTAGTGCCAGTAGATTCCCCAGGGGGCTGTATCTCTCCCCATACAGTCTAGTGCCAGTAGATCCCCAGGGGGCTGGTATCTCTCCCCATACAGTCTAGTGCCAGTAGATCCCCAGGGGGCTGTATCTCTCCCATACAGTCTAGTGCCAGTAGATCCCCAGGGGGCTGTATCTCTCCCCATACAGTCTAGTGCCAGTAGATCCCCCAGGGGGCTGTATCTCTCCCCATACAGTCTAGTGCCAGTAGATCCCCAGGGGGCTGTATCTCTCCCCATACAGTCTAGTGCCAGTAGATCCCCAGGGGGCTGTATCTCTCCCCATACAGTCTAGTGCCAGTGGATCCCCAGGGGGCTGTATCTCTCCCCATACAGTCTAGTGCCAGTAGATCCCCAGGGGGCTTGTATCTCTCCCCATACAGTCTAGTTGCCAGTGGATCCCCAGGGGGCTGTATCTCTCCCCATACAGTCTCGTGCCAGTAGATCCCCAGGGGGCTGTATCTCTCACCCATACAGTCTAGTGCCAGTAGATCCCCAGGGGGCTGTAATCTCTCCCCATACAGTCTAGTGCCAGTAGATCCCCAGGGGGCTGTATCTCTCCCCATACAGTCTAGTGCCAGTGATCCCCAGGGGGCTGTATCTCTCCCCATACAGTCTAGTGCCAGTGGATTCCCCAGGGGGGCTGTATCTCTCCCCATACAGTCTAGTGCCAGTAGATCCCCAGGGGGCTGGTATCTCTCCCCATACAGTCTAGTGCCAGTAGATCCCCAGGGGGCTGTATCTCTCCCCATACAGTCTAGTGCCAGTAGATCCCCAGGGGGCTGTATCTCTCCCCATACAGTCTAGTGCCAGTAGATCCCCAGGGGGCTGTATCTCTCCCCATACAGTCTAGTGCCAGTAGATCCCCAGGGGGCTGTATCTCTCCCCATAACCGTCTAGTGCCAGTAGATCCCCAGGGGGCTGTATCTCTCCCCATACAGTCTAGTGCCAGTAGATCCCCAGGGGGGCTGTATCTCTCCCCATACAGTCTAGTGAATAAAGGACTTTAGACTACCTGTGACTGACGTTATTGTGAATAAAGGAGTATAGACCACCTATTTCTAAAAACCTGTTTTCGCTTTGTCATTATGGGGTATTTTGTGTAGATTGATGATTATTATTATTTTTTAAATCCATTTTAGAATAAGGCTGTAACGTAACAACATGTGGAAAAAGTAAAGGGGGTCTGAATAGTTTCCGAATGCACTGTATGTATGTGTGTGTGATTTGCAGGGGCTGTGTGTCTCTGTACTCTGTACTCTGCACTCTCTCTGCACTCTCTCTGCACCCTCTCTGCACCCTCTCTGTACTCTGCATCCTCTCTGCACTCTGCACCCTCTCTGCACTCTGCACCCTCTCTGCACTCTGCACCCTCTCTGCACTCTACACCCTCTCTGCACTCTGTACTCTGTACTCTGCACCCTCTCTGTACTCTGCACCCTCTCTGTACTCTGCACCCTCTCTGTACTCTGCACCCTCTTTGCACTCTGCACTCTCTCTGTACTATGTACTCTGCACTCTCTCTGTACTCTGTACTCTCTCTGCACTACACTCTCTCTATATTCTGTACTCACTCTGCACTCTGTACTCTCTCTGCACTCTGCACTCTCTCTGTACTCTCTGCACAATGCACTCTCTCTGTACTCTGTACTCTACACCCTCTCTGCACTCTGTACTCTGCACCTTCTCTGCACTATGTACTCTGCACCCTCTCTGCGTTCTGCGCTCTGCACTCTTTCTGTACTATGCGCTCTGCACTCTCTGTGCTCTGTACTCTGCACCCTCTCTGCACTCTGCACTCTCTCTGTATTCTGCAGTCTCTCTGTACTCTCTCTGCACTCTGCACTCTCTCTGCACTCTCTCTGCACTCTCTCTGCACTCTCTCTGTACTCAGCACTCTGTACCTGCTCCATGAAGACGAGCAGAGATTCCCGGTTGTTTTCCCACTCCTCCGCCAGCTCGCTCTCATGGGGGAATTTGTCACAGCCCACGTACATCGACAGCTCAAAGCAGTTGGTGTGCAAGTAGCTGAAATCATTCATACCTGCCAACACAGCGCACAGACGAGTCATTTATCTGTTGGCCAACTGCCAAATCAAGAGACATCAGCTGATATTTTATTTTCTCAGTCATGTGTTGAAATGAAGAGCTACTCTGGCACTGGTCTGTGGTGGCAGATTGGAGGTTCCACATGTCTTGTTTTCTTTGGTAAGTTTTGCACATTATATTACAACGTTACAAAGAAACCCACAGAAAAACATTCAAACAGCCTGTGGCTAAAGTGAATATGCAGACGTGTACACCTCAGGCGGATACCTAATATAACTAAGCCCCCTGAGAAGTTAAAAAGGGTAAGCTAAGAAATACTGCTAGAACAGATTAAGCCTAGGCATGAAAGGAATTGAACTGAATTGAACTGAATTGAATTGAACTGAAATGAATTGAAATGAATTGAACTGAAATGAAATGAACTGAATTGAACTGAATTGAACTGAATTGAAATGAACTGAAATTAATTGAACTGAATTGAACTGAACTGAACTGAACTGAACTGAACTGAATTGAATTGAACTGAAATTAATTGAACTGAATTGAATTGAACTGAATTGAATTGAATTGAACTGAATTGAATTGAATTGAACTGAATGGGAAAACAGCAACACTAACTCCCTGCTGCGGTGTGCCAGGATGCCCCGTTGATGGTGCCATCCTCCTTAGCAAAGTCCTCGGTGTGGCAGACGCGTCGGCTGGCGTCGGTCATCAGGCGGTGGGTGGATGCGTAGGAGAAGGCGAGCCAGCGGAAGACGTGGTCGTCTGGGGTGGGGGTCTGCTCCCTGGCTACACCCTGGGAACGGGTCCTGTCATAGGGGAAGGTCACCACCAACTCCCCTCCCTGGAGGTTACCACCCAGGACAAACGGGATCTTCTCCATCCAGGAGACCAGCGCACGCGTCTCTGCTGCTACCTGAGGAGAGGAGACGGAGAAGAGAGAGGAGAGAGGAGAGAGGAGAGAAGGAGGAGAAGGAGGAGAGAGGAGAGGGAGGAGAGGAGGAAGAGGGAGAGGAGATGGGAGAAGAGGAGAGAGGGGAAGGGAGGGCGGGAGAGGAGGGGAGAGAGGAAGACGAGAAGAGAAGAGAAGAGAATCGGAGAGGAAAGGAGAAGAGTATCAGCCTCATACAACTTTTAGTCTGACTGTATTGGGCCACCTGTTACCATGGTTATGGTTGACTGTATTGGGCCACCTGTTAACATGGTTATGGTTGACTGTATTGGGCCACCTGTTACCATGGTTATGGTTGACTGTATTGGGCCACATGTTAACATGGTTATAGTTGACTGTATTGTGCCACCTGTTACCATGGTTATGGTTGACTGTATTGTGCCACCTGTTACCATGGTTATGGTTGACTGTATTGGGCCACCTGTTACCATGGTTATAGTTGACTGTATTGGGCCACCTGTTACCATGGTTATGGTTGACTGTATTGGGCCACCTGTTACCATGGTTATGGTTGACTGTATTGGGCCACCTGTTACCATGGTTATGGTTGACTGTATTGTGCCACATGTTACCATGGTTATGGTTGTCTGTATTGTCCTACCGGTTACCATGGTTATGGTTGACTGTATTATGGCATCTGTTACCATGGTTATGGTTGACTGTATTGTGCCACCTGTTACCATGGTTATGGTTGTCTGTATTGTGCTACCGGTTACCATGGTTATGGTTGACTGTATTATGGCATCTGTTACCATGGTTATGGTTGACTGTATTGTGCCACCTGTATTTCATTACGTTTGAACAGGGCCCATAGGACGCATTAGTAGTAACTCAGGGATAGGTGTCACGTTCGTTGAAGGACGGGTCGGACCAAGGCGCAGCGTGAAATGCATACATGTTTATTATAAGGATAAACACACAAACAAAAACAACAAAACAACGTGACGTGACGTGACGTGACGTGAAGTCCTCAGGCTAAACACAATACAAGCCTCTACACGGAACAAGATCCCACAACTACTGACAACTAACAGGCTACTAAAGTATGATCCCCAATCAGAGACAACGAGCGACAGCTGCCTCTGATTGGGAATCACACCCGGCCAAACATAGAAACACAATACCTAGAATGAAAACCTAGAAATTCTAACATAGATCTCCACACCCTGACTCAACATACTAGAGTCCCATAAGTCAGGGCGTGACAGTAGGTGGGTAGAGTGGCACTAAAAGGCCTCAAGTGGGAATCAGATATATGAAAAATAGGTGGTTGGAAATCAGTCAACACATTTAATGAAGTCGGGGAGTCAGGGAGGATTAGAGAGGGAAATGAGGACAGTTCAATTCACTGCTTCCTGGACACAGGTGTGAATCCCATCTCAGTGTAGCCGGGGCAGATCTAGCTCCTCCCAGCCCAGAGTGTGAGTCATTGGTGGAGGTGAGTCATGCCAACACACTGGGACTGAGGGCGGAGCTCATTATAGACACGAGGGTCTACATTAGCACATAGCTGGGTGTTCAGTTCATCACGACACAGATTATCCCCTAAATAGACCTCTAATCAGCTCTGCACAGAGAGTCTATTACACTCTTATAAAATCACATACCATCACTGTCTGGGAATTGTACATTTAAATGAGCAGAGAGGCTCTAAAATTATGAATCTCGATAAAAGGAGTAAAAAGCCCATCTGTCATGGAGTCATTGTGACAGGATGAAAACCAGAAGTACCCTATCTGTCATGGAGTCATTGTGACAGGATGAGAACCAGAAGTACACTATCTGTCATGGAGTCATTGTGACAGGATGAAAACCAGAAGTACCCTATCTGTCATGGAGTCATTGTGACAGGATGAGAACCAGAAGTACCCTATCGAATGACTTTCAAACAAATTCTCAGCTGGCAAAGCTGGTTTAAATGACATTATTACAACCAGTTTACAAACAGAACCCGTTGGATTGGGAAGTACCCTATCAATAATCTCTCTTGGGCGTAACATGGGATAGTATCGTAGCGTCTGTCAACAAATTGTGGGATGCGACGACTAACAAGGAACTTTGTTCCGATGCTCTGTTTTTTCGTAAATGATCATTTGGACAAATCACGATTTCACAGGTGCCCGCATCTTTTGAATTTCGTAAGGGGAAGGGACATTTGTCCCATAGACTTGCCCGAATCTGGCTGCGAGTTTTCGTTAAGGGGGGGTGGTGACTTCGCTAGTCTCGATAGTATCTTTTCTAGTTTCTCTTTTCTAGTTCTGGATGTCCGAGATTCCCCTATCAATGACTTTCAAACACATCAGAATTTTGTGTGGCATTGACTGACCGTGGAGTTCTTGGACTGGTACCATTCGGGGATTGGCACATGGTGGTTGAGCATCTTCCTGGGGATCCATTTCTTTGTTTCAGCCTCCCACAGGATGGAGTTGAGGTCAGGGAAGTTATGGTGGATGTCTACTCCGTCCTGACTCCACCGACCCAGGGACCAGCCACTCAGCTCTGAACCCTGAGGGACAACAGGAGAGTGACACATACATTTTTACATTTTAGTCATTTAGCAGACGCTCTTATCCAGAGCGACTTACAGGAGCAATTAGGGTTAAGTGCCTTGCTCAAGGGCACATTTACGTCATTTAGCAGACGCTCTAGTCCAGAGCGACTCACAAATTGATGCATTCACCCTATAGCCAGTGGGATAACCACTTTACAATTTTTTGACACGTGAGAACAGGTAAATAAGACATGATTTTAAATGAATCATTCAGTGGAGGCTCCTCAGAGGAGGAAGGGGAGGACCATCTTCCTCAGTCAATTTCATTTTTTTTATTATAATGAAACATTAAAAAAGTGATCCTTTTTAAATAAAACTATACTAAATATAGTCACGACACCAAATACTTAATTAAACCACACTGTTTTCCAATGGTCTAGAGTAGCCTCAACAGCACTCTGTAGGGTAGCACCATGGTGTAGCCGGAGGACAGCTAGCTTCTGTCCTCCTCTGGGTATATTGACTTCAACACAAAACCTAGGAGGCTCGTGGTTCTCACACCCTTCCATAGACTTACACAGTAATTATGACAACTTCCGGAGGACGCCCGCCAACCTATCAGAGCTCCTGTGGCATGAACTGACATGTTGTCCACCCAATCAAAGGATCAGAGAATGAATATAGTACTGAAAGCATAAGCTACAGCTACAGTGGATTGCAAAAGTATTCACCCCCCTTGGCATTTTTCCAATTTTGTTGCCTTACAACCTGGAATTAAAATGGATTTTTGGGGGTTTGTATCATTTGATTTACACAACATGCCTACCAGTTTCAAGATGCAAAATATTTTTTATTGTGAAACAAACAAGAAATAAGACAAAAAAACAGAAAACTTGAGCGTGCATAACTATTCACCCCCCCAAAGTAAATACTTTGTAGATCCACCTTTTGCAGCAATTACAGCTAACAGTCTCTTGGGGTATGTCTCTATAAGCTTGGCACATCTAGCCACTGGGAGTTTTGCCCATTCTTCAAGGCAAAACTGCTCCAGCTCCTTCAAGTTGGATGGGTTCTGCTGGTGTACAGCAATCTTTAAGTCATACCACAGATTCTCAATTGGATTGAGGTCTGAGCTTTGACTAGGCTATTACCAGACATTTAAACGTTTCCCCTTAAACCACTTGAGTCTTGCTTTAGCAGTATGCTTAGGGTCATTGTCCTGCTGGAAGGTGAACCTCCATCCCAGTCTCAAATCTCTGGAAGACTGAAACAGGTTTCTCCTCGAGAATTTCCCTGTATTTAGCGCCATCCATCATTCCTTAAATTCTGACCAGTTTCCCAGTCCCTGCAGATTAAAAACATCCCACAGCATGATGCTGCCACCACCATGCTTCACTGTGGGGATGGTGTTTAATAGGGTGATGGTGTTCTCAGGGTGATGAGAGGTGTTGGGTTTGCGCCAGACATAGCGTTTTCCTTGATGGTCAAAAAACTAAATTTTAGTCTCATCTGACCAGAGTACCTTTTTCCATATGTTTAGGGAGTCTCCCACATACCTTTTGGCAAACACCAAACGTGTTTGCTTATTTTTTTCTTTAAGCAATGACTTTTTTCTGGCCACTCTTCCGTAAAGCCCAGCTCTGTGGAGTGTACGGCTTAAAGTGGTCCTATGGACAGATACTCCAATCTCCGCTGTGGAGCTTTGCAGCTCCTTCAGGGTTATTTGTACATTTACAATTTAGTCATTTAGCAGACACTCTTATCCAGAGCGACTTAGTGAGTGCATAACTATTATTTTTTTCATACTGGCCCCCCGTGGGAATTGAACCCACAACCCTGGTGTTGCAAGTGCCATGCTCTACCAACTGAGCTACACAGGGTTATCTTTGGTCTCTTTGTTGCCTCTCTGATTAAAGCCCTCCTTGCCTGGTCAGTGAGTTTTGGTGGGCGGCCCTCTCTTGGCAGGTTTGTTGTGGTGCCATATTCTTTCCATTCTTTTTAATAATGGATTTAATGCAGCTCTGTTGGATGTTCAAAGTTTCAGATATTTTTTTATAACCCAACCCTGATCTGTACTTCTCCATAACTTTGTCCCTGACCTGTTTGGAGAGCTCCTTGGTCTTCATGGTTCCGCTTGCTTGGTGGTGCCCCTTGCTTAGTTGTATTTCAGACTCTGGGGCCTTTCAGAAAAGGTGTATATATACTGAGATCATGTGGCACTTAGATTGCACACAGGTGGACTTTATTTAACTAACTATGTGACTTCTGAAGGTAATTGGTTGCACCAAATCTTATTTAGGGGCTTCATAGCAAAGGGGGTGAATTCATATGCACGCACCACTTTTCTGTTATTTATTCTTTAGAATGTTTTGAAACAAGTTTTCATTTTATTTGTTTTACTTCACCAATTTGGACTATTTTGTTTATGTCCATTACATTAAATCCAAATAGAAAATCCATTTAAATTACAGGTTGTAATGCAACAAAATAGGAAAAACGCCAAGGGGGATGAATACTTTTGCAAGGGACTGTAGCTAGCACTGCGGTGCATAAAATGTGATGAGTAGTTTACTCAAGGAGAGAGAAAGACAATAGTTGAACAGTTTTGAACATATTCATTTCTTCAAAAATGAAGGAGAAGCAAGAGAGAGAGAGAAAGAGAGAGAGAGCTAGCTATATTTAGTTGTATTTTTTTTTTAACTTTCACTTACTTAGCTAATAAATGCAGCTAGCTAGTTTAGCCTACTCAAACACCCGGCTCAAACAGAGAGGGAACTGCTAGCTGGAACTGGAACTCTTCCATGTCAAGGTAAGCTTTTGGTTTTATAAATGTATTGCCCCGGTGTAAGTTCTAAACTGCTTGCTGACTGTACACTGTACTGCATGATTGTAGCAGGTTTACTAACGCGTTAGTTCTAGTAGCTATGTTGACCATGACGTTAGCTAATATGGTGACAACGATGTAGGCTGTGTGTAGCGGTTAGCGGTTATGATATGAAGGTTTGGATTGGAAAGGGTTTTCGCCTGGTAACAGACAGCTGATGTGTTGTGCATTGAAGTCCACAAGCGAAGGGAAAAGGTGAGAGGAGGAGAGCACACAGATGCAAGAAAGAATACAACGTGGCTGCTATGAAAGTGAACTGTGTTTATGCGTGATCAGGGGTGTATTCATTCCGCCAATTCTGTTGAAAAACGTTTCTTACATGGAAGCAAACGGAACCAAACGGGGATAAACATACCTGAATTTGTCCAATAGAAACTATCGTTTGCAACTGTTGGACTAAGTTGAGCTATACCAAACCTTTTTGATGTACTCAGAGGAACGTTATTAGCATGTTTTAACTCCCATAAAAATTGTAGATTATCAGATACTCAACAAGAAGGTCTGGTTTCATTACTGAAACAGGATCCAAGTGGTAAATATAAAGATCCAGTCCATTTAAACAATTGGAGGCCTCTTACACTTCAGTGTTGTGATGCAAAAATTCTAGCAAAATGTATAGCGCATAGAATTAAAAAGGTGTTGTCGGATATCATTCATCCTAATCAGACATGTTTTTTTCATGGACGATACATTTTGCTCTACCCCAAATTACAACCAACTAATTGCAGCATTATTGCAAAAATTGAAGAGGCAAGTGGAAGGGGGAAAAAGTAATGAACTTGTCTGTTGGCCCTGCATTAAAGAACATAATTGGTTAAAGAAAATTGTGATTAATAAAAATGTATACCAGTTTCAGTTATGGACCAAAAAATGGACAGCTGTGCAATATAGATTGCAAAATAGTTGGGAAGAGATTTTCGATGTACCGATTCCATTACATTTTACATTTACATTTTAGTCATTTAGCAGACGCTCTTATCCAGAGCGACTTACAGGAGCAATTAGGGTTAAGTGCCTTGCTCAAGGGCACATCGACAGATTTTTCACCTAGTCGGCTCAGGGATTAGAACCAGTGACCTTTCGGTTACTGGCACAACGCTCTTACCCACTAGACTACCTGCCGCCCATGGCACATGGTTTATGAACTGATACACAAAAAGACGCCAGATTCAAAACGTATTCTTGCAACCAATAGAATGTTATATATATATATATATATGGGGGATACAACCATCCCAGCTCTGCAGATTTTGCTGCGAAGAGACAGAATCATTAGATCATTTGTTTTGGTACTGTCCATATGTAGCTTGTTTTTGGTCGCAGGTTCAGGAATGGCTGAAGAATTGCACCATTTACCTGGAGCTAACCCTGCAGATAGCACTACTGGGTGATCTGAAAAGTCATAGTCAATCAATCAATAATATAATAATACTCTTAGCAAAAACAATTATCTTCAATTTACAATCTGTAGAAACTATGAGAATAGAAAGGTTCAGAACCTTTGTGAAACATCACAGTACAGATAAAAATATATGGCAAATAGAAATCAAAACGGGATGGTCTTCAGAGATAGATGGGAGAGGTTGAGGGTAGCTGAAGGATGGGATTAAAAACAAACAAAAGATAACTATTGTAAAATACATTCTGTCCGTAAAATGTATATAGTATGTATAAGCTGGAAGTAGAAGCCTAAGTGTTGTTGTCCATTAGTTTACTCCAATTAGGGGAGGGATGGTAGGGTTAGGGGGAAATAATAAAGGAAAATATATTTTTAAAATATATGTATATATATATATATTTACAGAAAATATATGGGGGATTGGAAATGATGCAGACAGTTACATTGTTGGAAGCTACAATCTATCTGCAATACTAAAGCTGATCTACCCCCTAAAGTAAAACCCCCCCCCCAAAAAAAAACAAAAAAAACTATGATGGACTAATGATTACACCCTAGATCAGCTAGATACAGGCCAGAGTGTGCGAGGCGGTATTGAATGTGTCACTGACTGTCATCTTGATTACTCAAATGTCTCTTGACCTGTGCACATATGTTTTAAACTTTCATTCATAGGCTAGGTTGTAGCAACCTCATGATGGGTACAGGGAACATTAGAGTACCATGTAGTAGCCTAAACCTATCCATGTTACATTGAACTGGGTGAATGGAATATGAATGACAGTCATCCATTATGCTGTAATAGAAATAAGGCTATGCTGATAAAAAACAATTATCATCCTCCTTCAGCTTCAACGGCACCAACCGCCACTGGAATCACTGTAGTGGATGCTTTGGACTTCTGACTTTGAAGAGGAGAATCTTTCATCTGACAATCATATGGCTGATAAGCATATGAACCCTTTCTGTGGTCTTACCTCGTTCATGCTCTCCGGGGTTGTCTGAGATCTCGATGGCGTAGAGTTTCTGTCCGCTGTGGCTCCTGCCGATGTTGTAGATCCTTGTGATGTTGGGGCACATCTCATTAACCACCTTCATCAGCTGTAGAGCCAGTAGAGAACATCTCATTAACCACCTTCATCAGCTGTAGAGCCAGTAGAGAACATCTCATTAACCACCTTCATCAGCTGTAGAGCCAGTAGAGAACATCTCATTAACCACCTTCATCAGCTGTAGAGCCAGTAGAGAACATCTCATTAACCACCTTCATCAGCTGTAGAGCCAGTAGAGAACATCTCATTAACCACCTCATCAGCTGTAGAGCCAGTAGAGAACATCTCATTAACCACCTTCATCAGTTGTAGAGCCAGTAGAGAACATCTCATTAACCACCTTCATCAGCTGTTTTGCCAGTAGAGAACATCTCATTAACCACCTTCATCAGCTGTAGAGCCAGTAGAGATCTCATTAACCACTGTAGTGTATTAAGATTATGACTTTGTTAATGGTTTTAAGTGGAACCTGAGAGGATGTTTATTTAGTGTCAGAGGGAATGGTTTTAGTGTGACACCCCACATAGGACAGAGAAGTCTGTGTGTTGTAGACAGGGGATTGGACAGTAAAGGGAGCCACCCATATTTTGGGGAAGATTATATATACTGGGTTTAAACGAAGAAGAGGTTAGAGCAGACATTACAAATTGGGAACTACTGCTCTCCGGGTGATCTGGACACCTGTACACTTATGCTGAAATCTTGTGATATGAATAAAACTTATGATCAAGGTTCAGTATGAGCGGACTCCTTTGTTTGACAGCAATAACTAGCAACATTGACTCGACACTACAAAATGGCGCCCGAACAGGGACCGGTCTGCGTCTCCTTTGTTCCATTCATGCGCCAAGCTGACTCTCGTTCCGAAGTCATGGCCAGATAAGGGTGAGTTTTTCTCACCACTTTGGGCATTTGTTAGTTTGGAGGCTATTTGAGTGTGCGCTGGAGAGATGTACCGTTGGGGACCGATGTGTGCTTTGTGTTGCTTTATTGCTGAGAACTGGGGGTCTGGCCTAACCATTATAAATTTGTTTGCACTGGTAGACAGCGCAAAAGGGGGGAGAGTACCTATAGAGTGTCTATAGAGATAGGAATTCAGGAACAATCGATGGAAGTGAATAAGGCAGAGATACGTATACAAATTAGGGCATTGCGAATCTGGAAAAGACCTGATAGACAGGCGACCTCCATGGTGGGCCACAACTAAACCGTTGTTTGTTTTGGTGATCTGGGAAGAGAGGGGAATACTTCTATTGCAGTTACCCAGCTGTGGACGAGATTGTTTTGACGG